>OMNM01000663.1:0-14620 GCA_900302745.1 Parablennius parvicornis
TTTGGAAGCACAATGAGATTTGAGGGATCCGACCCTGCTGTAGACTTTCAACAATCAAAAGACTGTGAGCATGACTGATACAAGTATTAAAGTATCTGAATGTATAATTACGTAAAAAAAAAAAAAAATCAACCTTGTGTTTAGAATCTTGAGATTTTCTTTTTCCTTTGTTTAAACACTGTTGATTTTTAATATGAGGTCAGTATTTATTTTTACATGAATGTGAGGATTTAATCATGTCTCCAAAGACTACTGAGACGACTCTTCTTCCTCTTCTAATATTACTCTGAGTTCAAACTGCAAACAAGTGCTCTATTGATGATGACTGTACACTGGCCTTGTTCTGGACTGTAATGTTTGCCTGTTGCATCGTTCGCATGTCCACCTCTTCATTCCTTTTCCTGACACAATTGTACCATAAATCTTTGGAATCAGTCAAATGTGTGTTTGTTCTGCCTCTCTGGTTTTAGTTGTGGTCTCCATAAATTAAATAAAAAAACAAAAACAACAACTATACTCACAGAGAAACAGATAAGGTACATAATGGCTTTTTACATGATACTAATTGAACCAGGAAACTCATTTCCGCCGCTTGTATCCGGAGGAGCTCAGTCACCAGGGAGGAGCTCGGAGTAGAGCCGCTGCTCCTCCACACTGAGAGGAGCCAGCTGAGGTGGCTCGGGCATCTGTTTCGGATGCCTCCCGGACGCCTCCCCAGGGAGGTGTTCCGGGCATGTCCCTCTGGCAGGAGGCCTCGGGGCAGACCTAGGACACGCTGCTAAAATGACTACAATTTCTAAAAGGAAAAAAAAGCAAAGGTGCCAAGAAAAGAAGCAAAATAGCTCAAATGTCTTTCTTTTAACTATTCCCTGTAAATTGCTGTGTTTTGGTTAATTTCATCCTTTGTGCATTTATGAGTCACAATAACACTTTGTACATATTATAACTCAAACTTATTTTAATTTCTATGTCTTATTTGATATTCAACTTTCTTTTAATTTCCTCTGGGATTAAGTAGTTTTATACTATTGTATCTGAAACATGCTGGAAAATAAGAATGAAACTGATAAAATCGGGAATTAAAACAGCTGAAAATCTGATGATATGCTTCATATCCTAAATTGTCATTGTACCTGCCCCTCTGCAGTGTCGAGTGGTGTCAAAGATGAATGAATGAATGTTGCCTGTGATTGGCAACCTCACAGCTGGATGGGACTATATCTTACCCAGCTTTAAAGATAGTGTTCACAGTCAGCATGAAAGTGTTTATTGTTGTGACCTGTTGGCAACATAACATCTAAATAACCTTGAAATGCTTCTTTCAGTCCTAATAGGAAATAAAAAAGTGTCTGCTACTGGCCTGAGTGATGTAAATCTGGTTTTCACATATAATTTGGATCCTTTTGACAACACTCACAGGACGATCACTCCTATTACAAGGTTTCTGTGAAGAGTCCGGATTCCAGAGTATCACGGTGATGTTAACCAATATTTCCAGGAACAAAGATCTTTAAATTGGCCTCGAGACAATAAGAAGTTACAAAACCACGGTATTTCTGTGTTGCACAACAGTTCACTTTCTTCTCGGGGTAAGAATTCTTGTGTGGTCATTTCAAGAACAAGGTTTGGTCGTAACTGGTCACTTTTAATAGGCTCAACAGCGCCATCTGGTGCTTTAATAAGAATACTTCCAGCAATAGCTGCATCTTTTGTTTGAGAAGTGTCAAAAACTGAACTGCAGCTGTACTTTTAGTCGTTACTTTCACATTGAACCAAGATCTAAACATGATGTAACATTCATCCAAACTGGATTATTGTATATCTGCTCCTGGTCAAGACAAAGAACAAAAAAAGTTCAGTGGCGCAACTCTTTAATTACCGAATAAAAATTTGACATGGACACATGTGGACTAAAAACCAGTGTAACAAATCATCAACCCTAAAATATTTTTTGACTCAAGTCTGCATTTCCCTGCTGGACAGAAAAAAAAAAAGAAAAGTTTGCTCTTCTCCAAACCTGTACAAAACACAGCGCCAGCATTTGTACATACATGTGAAAAAACAAAAACAAAAACAAATTAACAGTTCGCTGTAATAATGTGCAAACGTACACATCTGTCCTGATGGACTTTTATTTTACATTTACTCATTCAATCCTTCCACTGAGCACTTGAGCTTTTATAAATCAAAGCATTCACAATGTCTCAGTGGGTAGCAGGCCATCTTTACACTGTAAATAAGTTTCTTTTGCCCCAGAGTCCAAAACTTTACATGTAAAACCAAGAACACAAGGGTAGGCTAGATGGTTGGTGGGTGTATGAAGTGGTGGGAGCGTTGCCAACAGGAGGGTTTGGGGCTGATTGTGTCTGGAAACCATCTTCCCTGGTGGTCTGGGTCACTCAGATGCATAAAGGACATCTTTTACATCTGTGTCAGAGTCAAAGCAACTAATACTGTGAACGCAAGACTGGCAGTTTTCAGGTTTACCTGTAAATTAATGTTTCATAATTTGACAGCCCTTTTTGTTTTTAGGATGCATGTGAGAGACCCAGACAGCTGCAGCAGCACACGGCTGGAAAAATCCCCCAAACCAAGCAAACTTCCCTCAGATACATCAGGCGTGTGGAATTGTCAACAATACCATCTGACAAACTGGAAATGTTGAACATTTGGTTTACTTTCACAGAAGTTGTACTTCACTTGTATTCACTTGGTTTGGGGAGGTGCGACTCCAGATGGACGAGAGAGAACAGAACGAATAATGCTTCCAGCTTACTTTCAAACATAACTTTTGAAAAAAAAAAAATCAAGTTTTGCATATCAATGAGATGCTTCAGTGACAATCAACCCCACGGCCCCTCTGTGTGCGTGCGTCTCAGCGCCGGTGACGACCGTGTCCTGAGTGTCCGCTGCTGTGGTGTTTGCTCTTGTGGCTGCGCTCCCTCTCTCGCTCCCTGTCGTAGGAGCGAGAGCGCTCCCTCTCCCGGCGGTCTCCTCGATGGCCGCCTCCTCGCTCGTGTTTGTGTTTCTTTGAAGAGAGCTCGAAGGAGCCGCGGTCTCTGTCCCGCTCTCGCTCCCTCTCTCGCTCACGCTCCCGGTCTACCTTGACCGGAGTACGGGAGCGCGAGCGAGAGCGCGAACGCTTCCTCTTGTGACCCGACCCTCCGCCGCCTCCACTGTTGCCGTGGCGACTGCTCAGTTTGGAGTCGCTGTTGCTGTGGTGGCTGGATTTGGACTTGAGGTGGGGAAGGAGAGGGGAAGGGGGGTGTCGCCGAGGCGACGGACTGCGACTGTGGGAGCGAGAGCGTGAGCGAGAGCTGTAGGTCCCTGAGTGACTGCGCCGGCTGTTGTAACTGTGGAAGACAAGAGGAAGATGGTGAATAATATCAAAGAGCATAAAATGTCAACTTCAGACCCCGTATTGTTTTGTTGGATCAACTTACTGTCTGCGGGGAGAACGCGACCTTGATCGGGAACGCGTTCTTGAGCGAGAACGACTTCCGCTCCTGCTGTTCCTCCCAATCTTCACTTCCTTCCGTAACCTTTGGTGTGAGAAAGAAAGGAGAATCAAGTTAAAGAGAATCACTGATTACTGGGAGAATTTCAGCCTTGACAAAAAGCCTCACGTACCCATTATGTGGACTTTTGTTCATTTGAGCCCGGTTGTCAGACTCCTTCTTCGCAGGCTTGAGTGTCTGGGGGTTCGGAGACTTCTCATCCACCTTGACCACGTTTGGAGAGCAGGGCTTTGAAGCAGGAGAGAAGCCCCCCAGTGTGGAAAGTGCAGGGGTTCCATCGGGATTCAGGCCTTTGGCCTTTAGCTTGGCCTCGGCCAGAAACACCTTCCTTTTCTCCACCTCCTTCTCCAGCTGCTCATAATTAGGCTGTGAACACAAATCAAGGCCACACTGAATGTTTGTTTGACAGTCAACCTTTCCTGTGACGTCATGTGGAAGACGTAAAGTCTTTATTACGATCCTGCTCCGCGAGGGTTACCTTCTTCCTTGTGTAGAGCTTGAGGGTGGTGATGCAGATCTCTTTAATCTCCTCTTCAGTGGTTCCAAACAGCAGGTACCAATGAGGTCTGGATGGCAAAGGAATCTGAGAACATGTACAAGCTTTGTTTAGGCCGCAAACCTGGAGATGATTTCAGGCGACTACATCTGAAGAAGAAGAAAAAATGAAAACGCCAACACAAGTGTGAAGACAAAAGAAAGCTGACCTGGAGAGCGCGGGCGGCGAGGTATATGCAGGCACAGGCAATTGTCTCCGCTTGGAACCGCACAAAGACATTTGTCCTCAGCGTGTCGTTCATGTAGTTCCTATAAAAGGAGAAAACAACAAACACATAGCGTCTTCTCCACACGAGGTCTCACTAACCCAATCACCCAACAATTCAATCTTCATGGGTTTTTTTTTTTTAAGCCAAATCCTGACAAAGGCAATAAAACTTTCTCCTAGTTTATTTTGTTATTTTACATTTGGACTTGATAATAAAAGATCAGAGTTAAGTGAAAGATATATTTCATTAGTGAGTTTAACTTTGTCCGTTTCTCTCTCTCGGGGGGAATCCATACGACTGCTGTTGGTCACAGATAAAGAATGAAAACACAAATGGGGAAAAAGAAAGTCTACTGATGACCCGCTGACATCATCCGGCCACACTGGGCAAGTTACACCGGACCTTAACGTGTGTTTCGGGTGATCCGACCAGCCTTGCTTTGTCTGGAAACAGAATGAGGTAATCATTGCACACATGCGAGGCTCACCACACGTGATTTGATCACCCGAAATGCATGTTGATGCCAAGTGTAAACAGACCCATAAAACCCAACAGTAGCTCGATTAGACCCAATGATGACTGATGACGACGACGCATGCCTTTAGATCAGGGAACGTGCATGCAAACATCTACAATGCAGCTTTCAGATCGGTACATCTGAAAAATACAAGGAGGCAGAACAAAAATGGCAGCATGCGACAACTACTTTGAATTGGTGGTGAAGCGCTTAAATGAGTCAAACTGACCCAAATTTTCACATTGCTCCAAGTTTCTGCTGTACAAGAACATTCATGCTCCACCTAAGAAACCTCTGTGAGCCACAGGCCGGATATGAGGACAGGTTTAGTCAGCCTCCGACTCAGTTCTCGCTCTATGCAACACTAAGGTCCTGTGCTACCACACGAAATGTTAATGAGTCAAAAGCAACCCATTAATGAGATTAGCCACTCGGAGTGTTAGGGAAGACACGATGACCAGAATGAGAATCATACAGGTGCAGGGTGGCGTGACATCTATGTTATTCAGACACATAGAAGTCGTAAGGACATTAAAAAAAAAAAAAAATAGGTGAGATGGTAAAATCGGCAAAAAGAAACTCAACATTGGTGCCACTCAAACCAGACAACAACAAAAAAAAGATTCTCTCAAGACGACCAGACTTCCTTCACAGATTTAACACCTCGACATACGCATCAGGTTGTGTGTCAAGCCATTTACAATCATGTGAATATTTACACTTCAGTGAAGGTTTGCAGATGTTTTGAAAACCTGCCAAAAAGACAAAACTACCAGTCTACTCTGCCTTCAACGAACAGCCCGATCTGCCATCGCTACTACAGATATACGAACGTTGCGTTCTGACTGCTGCGTGGGTGAGACAGGTCCTTGGAGGCAAAACCTGAGAACTGGATCAGCCTGAAAGAGACACATGTCTGAACACCACGTCAGTTGGGGAAAAGACAGTATTTTACTTTTAAGACTTTAAAATCAAACTGTTGGAAAAAAAAAAAAAATTGTGTTCTGGCTGTTTACTTCATTGGTAAATGTAAGTAAACTACAAAAAGTGGAATCTACCTGTAGCTACTTGGCAAAAATAGGAATTACAGTTTGTAGCAAGACCAAAAAAATACAAATCCTTTTGGACACCCAAGAGAAAACAAGGTGACGCTGGCTGTTGGAAAAGGCCCGCTCGCCCCCTTCAGTGAATCTCGGCATTGGGATTGGCTGTCAGGAGTGGGCCAGCCAGCCAATGGGGGGGAGCTTCCTGAGGTCATGTGGTTGGAGGAGGCAGAGTTCAGAGGTTCTTTATGTGACTTACCAGCATGGACTACCCTTTAATCAAAGAGTAGAGAGAAAGGACAAAGTTAAACCAAGTTCCCTGGGCATTTCAAATCAAACAGACTTTAAAGCAAGCCATGTAAGGGCAGACAAGAGAGTGAGACTAGTAGCTGGTTTGCAATTAAATTGCTCCATCAGAAAAAAAATGTTTTTAAAAAGGGATGTGGAAAGGTTCAATGGAGTGAGGGGATGTCTTTGTCAGACCTGGGCAAAATGGTTTGTTGAATGCTTTTTGGTGGAGGCCACTTGAATACAACTCGGGTGTTTTGGGATTTTTTTTAATTGCAAAATGAGATCCAACAAGTGCTTCTCGGAAATGACACCATTTTAAAGTCGTTCAACTTCATCTACAGCCCAGGTCTGGTGGCACTTCTTGCAGACATGACACGGGTTGCTGCTGTGGGGGGATTGTGAGTGCAGATCAAGAAAAAAAACTTACCAGGCCGTCTGGACCAGAGTCTGGTTCTTTTCGCATTCCAGGACTTGAATGTACAGGACGATAATCTGGAATGGAACATTTATAACTTATTAAAAACCACAGAAACAAACCTGCTCACTCCTTTGCACAGAAGCAAGAAACTTGGAACAATTTGGATTATGCTTATGTGGCTAAACAAAAAGACGATGTTTGGATTTCACTCACCTTGTGTGGATGCTTCACATGGACACAGAAGCCCAGCTCCTTCAGGATCCGCCGTTCCGCTTTGATGACTTGGTTTTTGGTATTTATGTAGTTCTGATCAAGTATCAATGAACTTGGATTCCTAGTTTTATAAAGGAGTGAAAATAAAATGATGTTCCCCTCTCATCGTAAGAAACGTAAAGATGAAAGTGCCCTTTTGTCATCCTACACTATTTTTCCCTGGTTCAACCAACTAAAAGCAACTGTTTGCATGCCTGACAGTTTGTCGGGGTTTGTGGACTCCTGTGGTTCTGCTGATCTGCTGGGATCTGAAGACAGCCCTCCGCCTCAAACACCCTGTGCCACAGCTTTTAAAGAAATATCAATAAATGCCACCAAACGACACTTCAGGCTTCAAGCCTTCAAAGAAAACTCAACAATGCAAACCTCCACAACAGTTTCACCTCAGCTAGCAGTCAATTGCAGTAAAATCTGAAAGTACAACTCTTTCTTTAAGAAGTATATGGAAGAGCAAAGTTACAGAAACTTTTCTGCCAGTAACAATAAGCCCACCCACAACATACCGATAAATGCTGGCTACTTTATAATGTACAGAGGAATACAAGCCTTCAATTGTACCTTTAACAAACTTCGAAGAAAATGTCTCTTCTAAATCACATGACATATTTAAATTCCTTTCGATCCGCACCAGCTGGCAAGTTATCTCTTGGGTAAATTTTTTCATCAATAATAATATATCACATTAATATCACAACGTATCTGGCAAATCTGATTAAATACAGATCCGCCATTCACAAGCAGTCAAACCAGCAATTAACCAAATCAAAGCCAGACCTGTTTTAAAACCAAAAGCTTTTTAGAAAAACAAACAAGTGAATAATATCATGCTACAAACCACACGCACTGCAAAAAGTCAAATATCCAATTTACACAAATCTTACTATTACATCAATAACAAAAAAACATCTTTTTAAAGTAGATCAAAGCTAGAGGCAAACAACACTGACTCACATTAACAGCATATTGATTACTACAACTAAGGTTCATGCACTGACAGCTCAAATGAACGCGGCAACCACTTCAGTGTCTTCAAAGTGATATTTCTTTAAAAGCCATGAGTTACAGTTGCTGAATGACATTTTGCTCTTGAAGCACAGTCAAAATGCATGGTGAGGAGCAGTCAGAGAAGAGAACTACATTACCCAATGGTCCACAGACTGACAGACAGATACCCAAAGCTTAAGACTGAACCACAGGAGTCCTCAAGGGGCCCCGGGGGCCAAGGACCTTCGGCCAACCTGTCATCCCCGATCCCAGTGCCCCGCGGTGGCTCAGACCACAGGAGTCTCCCACAGGTCGGGGGTGGGGTAGGCCAGGGGGAGCAGAGCGACCCCCTCGCATCATGGTTGTCATGCCGACTGCTTCATCTTACGTACCATTCCACATCACCCAGGCTTTGGTAAATGTAGCTGGTCGCTGTTAGTTGGTTGCAAGGGAAAAAAGAGTCCAAGTTAATACCAAGGTCTAAAATATGGACATGAACAAATTTCTAGTAGGACAAAGGCACAGAGTTAATGTGCATTGTCTTACAAGTCTCATTATGCACTTCAGTTTGTGAAGCGAGTTTGTTGAGAAATCAAATTCATTGCAATGTCAGACTCATGTTTAAGGGTAGCCAATTACACTTCTGAAACTACCAGAGAAGAGAAAACTGAAAAGTTTTAAAATGGTTTAGGGTACATGGATAAACAGAAGAGCACTTTCACAACAAAAAAATTAAAATCATACAACATTGTGTAAGATACATATAATACAATTCCAACAAATAATGTCACAGTATCAAGTTGATACATTCAAGGCTGATACTTACTTTTTGACTCTGATCTGTTTCAGGTGATGGAAAACGTTGATGACATCTCGTATTCGCCGCGGTGCTTCTTCAATCTTGGATGCCAAGTTGATGCAGGCCATAGCAACAATCTGGGAAGAAAACGATCGGAGTGCAAAGTTGGAAGGAAGAGTTTTCTGAGGACACGCAACCAGAATAGAGCCCACACGTGACAGGCACGGCTCAGTAAAGTCACCGCAAGCTGTGTTAGACAATGACAGATGTTTGCTTTATATAACAGTTGGAAATTCTTTAGAAAGAGTTATGGCTCACATCTATAAACAGAGTACTTTTTTCAGCATATTGATGCAGTCTGGACAAGGATGTAAAGTCAGAATAACAAAGAGGAACTCTCCCTGTAGCTGTCATTCATCAACTTTGGTAAACCTTCACGCTTTAGTGGATTAACAGAGGGAATCATTGGTTTCACCATACTGATGTGTTGTTGCAGTAATTGTTATTGTGCCCAAGTGAATTTAATGTGAAATATGTCAAATGACCAACGTGTTTAATAATATTAACTAAACACTTGTCTATGGGTGTCTACCTATGATGATGTTTTAGGCATGGCCATACTGCATATCAGTGGACTTACTCATGAACTTGCTGATATGATTACTAAAGTTATGATGTCCAAGACAGAGGCCTTTTGATCGTGATTAGATATCACTACTATAGTGGCAGGAAAATAAAAAGTCCAAAGGTTGCTATTAAATACCACGAATAATAGAAGCTGAATCCTTCATAAATCAACGTTACTGATTGAGAAGGAGGGACGACCGAAATATAGCATATCGATTAATTCTGAACAATCAAAAACGTGAATCTTAGATAGGATGTACTCCGAATTCAAAACCAAGCAAATAATGGATGGCAAGTTGATAAAATGAGTCAGTTCCTGCCTCGCATCGAAACAGGTTGATTCCTGTTGACAACATGGCTTCCCGGAACGTAACTGTAACGTCGTGCTTACTACGCCGTTGATTGTGATTCAAGACTCAAAACTTACCTCAAAGCTGTGCTTGACGAATGATTTGGAGTAGAAAAACCGATGGAAAAGCACTTGACCCGTCGCCATCGCCACCTGAAGGGAAGGGAATAAAACCACATCATATAATAGCTCAGTGTAAGCCGGCCTAACCTTGCACAATAGACCGCCGCCATTTTAACTCCACCACGCCAGCGTCAAAGAACTGACATTAGCATGAAGCTAACTGCTAGGCCGCGGTGAGACGGAGACTAAAAACGACACATTATCTCGTGTTAAATAAACAGGCGATACTTGTTTAGAAAGGGTTTTTTTTAAAGTGACTATGTCTGAAGGTTTACCTGGGGCAACCGGAGCAGAATACCCGCCGACTGGATCAATTCACAGCCGAGGATGCGAAGGTCGGTCTCCGTGTTCAGGTCGAGGCCGTCGAGCATCGACGGCGTCGGGGAGAGCCTCTCCTCCGGGATGAGCGAGTTGTCAATGGTGAGGAAAACCTCAGAGTAAACTTTGTCGCCAATGAGGATGCCATCGTTGGTGGTTGCGGGAGCGTTGGTAGAAGATGCGGGGAGTTGACCAGCAGCCATATTAACAGGAACACTCGGCGGTCACCAGCAGCGGCGGCTCAGCCTCAACAGGACGTCAACGAAGCACGGCACGCAGCTAAAGATGTGACGTCAGAGTGCACATCCGCGAGTGCAATATAGTTCTATATGTGCGTGTGTGTGCGTTTTACAAACACCCCAAAATACTATGAATGTCTCTTTGTAAAATCATTAATCGATCATTTATCGTTAACGTATGATTATCATGAAAAACCTTTAATATTAATGAGTCAATATTTCGTTTGGATTTTCTGTAAAGATCTAAATTTGCTCTCAAATAAGCAGTTGGAGATGAAAAAGATGTGAAAAATGTGAACAAAAAAACACATTCCTGGGGAAATATTGCGCCACAGCAACATACTTGTGTTTCGGACATTTTGCACCTTTTTATATGCTTTTTTTGTGTCTGTGCTTGACACCTGTTGACTAGTTTGCATTGTATTATTAATTTCCTCTTGTTTGAACGGATAATTGACAATGATTTCGGATGGGTGGGGTGTTTTTGTGTGTCATGTTTTCTGTGTTTTGACAATAAAATGCAACCTATGTCCCTTATGCTTCAGACATTTTGATTTAGTTTTTGTGTCCATGCTCCCAAGGGTGCAGATCAGTTACTCGCAAAAAAAAAAAGAAGAAAAACCCAGCAGAAATATTATAATAACAATAATAAAATCAAATGGCTGCCTATGATAGCAATCTTTGCGCCTCTCCTTGGATCTCACAGCATCTTCATGACAACAGACACTGATTGTCTCATAAGTAGGCTACTCCATGTCTGACCTCCAAGTTACAGACTTTCTCATTGAATTTAGTCGTGAGCCTTTAATCACTATTGGTCTGTCTGGTCTGAATCCAGAAAAATAATTAGCAAATTATCAAACATATTCAATTTGCAGTCCTTCTTTGAGAATTTATTTTCAACAGAATTTAGATCAACCTATGGCCCTATCTGCCAAGAAAATCACATTTTCTTCCAAGTGCCCCCAAAAATCCAATGTATTCAGCAAACCCTGCTTTAAAGGATAAATCATCACTTAACAATAGTTGGCTCACCTGTTCACAAAAGTGTATTTCAGCGAAGGCAGACTCTGCCCTGCATAAATTCCCAAAAGTCAAGTTTCCTTGTGAAATAAGCTGATTTGGTTGCTGGGATTTTCATGAGACTATTGTTACATTATTATCAAAATCTGTGGCAGAGCCTTTGACCCAGCGCAGTTTGAATACTTGAGCTCTTCCATAGAAGAGCATTAACCTCTAAGGCAGGTACAAGAATGACTTAATGATGAACTATATCTAAAACTCCAAGAATTTTGACTTTAAATAATAATGTTTATGGCCAAATGAAGGCTTGTTATATGTTGCATTCAAAGACTTCGGGGATTTCTTTTCACTTGTAACATTATATTTATGAACTTATACATATAGGTTATAAAATAAGAACTATGGCCATTTGTTCTACTAATCTATGTAAATTTGGTGTATGTGTTAATTTCTGACGTTTCTGTACAAGTTATCACACAACGGTAGCTATCACACTTACAATATTTCCGACATTTTATGAATGCAACACGCGGAAGCGAGTCACCGCCAACGGTTTCTGTGACGTGTTTTACAGGAAACACCGGACTTCTCACCCCCAGCACGAGTACATATCAATCCGCCGATATGAACTAAAGAAAAAAAAGAAAGAGAGAAAGAAAGAAAGAAAGAAAGAAAGAGACAGAGACAGAGACAGAGACAGAGACAGAGACAGAGACAGAGACAGAGACAGAGACAGACAGACAGACAGAAAGACAGACAGACAGAGACATTATGCGCATATATTTGTGTGTGACGACTATATAAAGTACATGACATACGTTATAATGAAATTCCAGTTTGTTGTGTTAACTTTGTGAAAGGAGTCTTTTGATTTTCTTGTCTGAATATAAAGCAAGCCAGGAGGAGAGGACAAAAACAACGAGTCATTAACTTAATTTCATAAATCCACAGCTCCACATGAGCAGCTTGTACAGGGAACATTGTGTTCATACACACTGTTCATTCACAGCTTAGTCTCAGTTTTCAGACAAGCTTTGCAGTAACTATAAATGGACAGCAGAGGGAGCCAGAGTACCATAGTGGAGGTTTGTAAAGCACTGCCATACATCAAGTGAGGCAATGAGTCAAAGTTAGGACAGTAAAGATGTATCCAATATCCATCAAGAGTCTGATGCAACGTCAACTAAAATGTTTGTTCTCTTGAAGACCATTAAATGTGAATATTTAATAATATACAGTACAACCAGAAACATATTCACCATCAAAGGAGTTATTAATTAGTGTATTTTGAGACTACATAAACATTTGATTCTTCATGTTCTTCTTCAGTTGCCATTTTAACATTAACACATCATCTCTGGCTACTGTTTCCTCCTTTCTTACTGCAACTACATCCAAGAGAGAGTTGTTGAATTATAAATCTCACTGATGACATGAGCAGTATTTTCAAGAGAGCAGAACATACAGTAATGTAAAACTACTATACCAACAAGCACATACGTAGTAGGTGAGTAGTGGAACGATTTGTGTTAGTTACCAATGAAGTAAATTAATCAGTTTTCATTTTTATTGTCGTCAACCAACAGTAGTGTAATTGTTGTTTTGAAGCAACAGAATAACAACGGCTGTGATTACCTTCCTCCTGCTGAATCTCAGCCGTGCTGACATTTAGTTCATCACTCTCTTGTGTGATATTGCTCTATTATACAAATACAAATGAAGATGGATTGATCATTGAGTGATATCTCCTTTGATCTCCCAGATTGATCCCTTTATACACTGAGCTAGTTTGCATTATACTTCAGTTTCATTTTCCACAATTTATTATTTTCTATACAAAAGCGACCCAATAAATGACACACAGCAAACATGGAGTCGTTTATCACAGAAACTCTCAGACATAGGATACAGTGAGTTAAGTAGGAGCCAATCAGCAAATTATGGCCTCAGGCCCCGCACACAGTTTGATCTGGCTGCAGTTGTTTATTTTTGTGCACTTTGGAAGCAAAAGCTATAATCATGTACAAAAGTCACAAGGGTCTAGTTCAGTCTTTTCTCTGTGGTAAATGCCTGTAGCTTTCCCAATTTCCCATGGAAATTCTTAGTTATATTACATTTCCGCATCAGAGTATCTATTACTATCGCAAAGTTTGAAGTGACCGATGTGATGTGATGTAGAGGATTTCTGTGCTGAGCTTTCGGCTTCATCCCAGTCTAAAGACATGCATTTAAGGTAGATAAGTGACTCTAAAATTGCAAATGTGAATATTAGTGTGTGTGAATGATGGACGAGTTCACTGTGTACTCTGTATTCAGCTATAGTGGTTTCAGTTTCAGTCATTTTATCAGTTTTGCCATTTTATTTCAACAAGAATTTTAGCCGTTGTAACCATTTTATCTGACCAAGAGAAAATGTGTGCGGTTTACATATGCAATTATCTTAGAGTTCTTCAGGGATTAACTAGAGAGTGGCTAAAGAGCCACATGTGAGATCATCAACTCATCACAGGGCGAACATTAGAGATAATGTAACACACTCAGATTGACACCTTTCCGCAATTTAGAGTCTCCAAATAGCCTTGAACACATGTTTTTAGATGGTGGGGAGGAAACTGGAGTACAAGGCCTCCAAGCTCAGATTTTACCTAAGGATGTTCTCACTGTGAGACCAGAGTACAAACCACTACCTTCACTGTATGGCCCTGGGTATATACATATACATATAAATAGTTGAGCACAAGTCCAATTGGTAGGTGGGGGCCACAACGGTTGTAAAGCCTGAAAACTCCTGGTCTCCTCACTTTGATGACCTGTCAAGGCGTCCAGGGCCCACAAACACATATCATGCAATCACAGAGCACCTATCTGGGTCTCACTAATGCAGCCCATAAAGTGGCAGACTGAGGTCTCATTGTCCCCGTCATTAACCGACACCTACAAGCAGCACCTCCGGCCCCCGCATTTACGCGGTTACCACTGCGACAAGAATACGGAGCATTCTTGCTCTGGTTGCCCGGGTGACACTAATTATAGGGTGTGGGAGGGCTCACGGGATGACAGGATTCCAAACGCAGTGTACAACAACGCTGCAGTGAGGCATTAAGGGACACCCAGTGACGAACAAGGGCTTAGTTATACACACACATACACACGCCACTCCCTGGAGCGTGTGTGTTTACGAGCAACTCGCACAGATTCCCCAGGGACACGTGTGCGTGCCTGCCCTGCTATGATAATTACCACGAGGAGATCACATTCCCTGTGTGTGTGTGTGTGTGTGTGTGTGTGTGTGTGTGTGTGTGTGTGTGTGTGTGTGTGTGTGTGTGTGTGTGTG
>OMNM01000663.1:22003-36414 GCA_900302745.1 Parablennius parvicornis
ATGTGTTACTTTCATATTTTGTACATAATTTAAATGTATTTATAAGTCTGAACATATGTGGATGAGTTCGTGTGTGTGTGTGCGCACGCGCACACACACACACACACACGCACACACACACACACACACACACACACACACACACAATTCATGTTCTGTGACGTGTGTCACACCTTGTGCTATTGTATTGCATTTTACTGTGAGAGCGTGTGTGACAGTCTGCACGCATGTGTGAGCCCACTTCCTTGTGGGGTGTGTATGAGTCTCTTTCCTGCCTGTTAATATGGAGACATACATGTGTTACATCATGCAAGTGTGTGTGTGTGTATACGCAGTGTATAGTGGGCATGTATGTAAATGTGTGTCTACATTTTGTGCATGCCAGTGTTGCTGCACAGAGAGACAGCCATCATTAGGGGCTCCAAGTGAGAGCAGGATTACAGAGCTATTAGAAGGAAGTCACACGCAAACTCACAGAGCCCCTGCTTTTAATCTAATACTGTAAACCACATTCCAGTGGCAACACATGCACGCACGCACGCACGCACGCACGCTCTGTATACATACGGTATACAATTTGAGGATTTTACACATTTGTCTACACACAACACACAAGACACACTAAGCATGTAGATATAAAAATAACACTCTTCTTTCGACCTTCTGTGTTGTGTGACCTCAGAGATTAGTTGGAAGTTAGAGGTCATGTGTGTTGTTCTCCCAGACATAGTGACCTTTCCCTCTTGTCCCGGTCAACTGCGACAAAGCTTCAGACAGGGGGAGGGTGGAGGGAGAGACAGGAGGGGACAGGGAGAGTGCAGAGTGACAGAGCAGAGACAGACGTCGTATAAGCATTTCACAAAGCCTGTTCAAGGTGGGATTTTTTCGGTGGTTTTCTCCCTTTCATTCTGCAAGGTGTAGAGGTAGCCTCATAGCAATAAGCTTGCGGTCTCGAGTGCATGCTGGCCCTCTCTGTGTGGAGCTTGCATGTTTTCTCTGTGCATGAATTTTTTTTCTTAGATTACTCCAGTTTTCTCCAACATTCCTTAAACATGCATTTAGATTTTTTAGGGACTCGACTTCAGCCATGTGTTTGGTGACCTGTCCAGGGTGAACCCCGTCCTACACACATTAACTCGACATAGCTTCAGTGTTATCCTTAATTGGCTAAAGCAGTGTATATTATTGATGGATACATTGAACATGCCGCAGCTGTAGTTTTCATCGTACGGGTGAACCTATAAATTATGATATGTAACCTAATGATTTTTCCATCCCTCCGTCATTTAGAGATGCTGTAAGCCTTCCAAACACAGTCTGTAAAATCTCTATACACGACAACATAGTTCATGTCCTCAGTTTTAAACGAACGAGAACGAGTCACGACTGTAATGCTCAAATCATCAGCCACTTGGATTGCGTCTGAAAGGATATTACTTTTTGAAGGACAGATACCACAAATACAATAATGGCTGCTTTGATAACTTGTGGAAAGTGTTGTTCGTGACAGGTCTTATATTTGCGATCCTAAAATGACTAACACATCTCAGGAGACTGATTATTTTACCATCTAAAATAACTGGTGGGTGAAAGGTCACTGATGTGCTCCAGCTCTTCAGGAAAACACATCAGTATCTTAGCAACAGAGTGATATCACAAGGTCACAATCAAAAGCCAATTATCTCAAACACACGCTCGCACGGATGCCCGCATGCACACAAAGTGAAGAACATGAGGAAAAGTCTGGGGGAAGGAAAGAGAGAAAGAAAGAAAGAAAGAAAGAAAGAAAGAAAGAAAGAAAGAAAGAAAGAAAGAAAGAAAGAAAGACACTATCTAAAGGGATTATTTGACTGATCAGCGTTAACTACAGACACAGCACATTAAAAAAGAGGCCCTTTAAATGAAATGAAAACAGAAAGACGGAGGTGGTGGGGCTGAAGGAGCCGCTGTGCTGAAAGTCCATGAATGACATAAAAGAGCATGTCAGCTGTGAAATTGGCATCAGGGCACCTTGAACTGGCTGAACCTATCTGGAAAGGCTGTGTGAAAGGGAGGCAGTTAAAGAGACAGTGGGTGGACACAAAGGGAGGGCTGCTGGAGGGCTGTCAGGCTGCAGCAGTACAAAGCTCAGCTGCATGAAATAGGGAGCGGGAGCTGGGGGCAGATATGAAGTGATCAAGGAGTGATGAGTGCAAGAAAGGAGGCAATGACTTGACTTGATAACCTCTGCAGGCAAAGGCATCAGATTGTTTCCCTTCTGTGATCACTCTCAGGGTGTTGCAACAATTTTTAGATGCAGCTTTGTAAAAGAAGAACAATGCTCTGTTGATGGTTGTGTTCCTATTCAACATGTTTAACACCTGTTCAGCCATATGATTTGAATCAAGACTTTTGAAAAGCTTAAAAAACAACTGTTTATGGAATGGATCATATTACTTGTAATGAAGAAGTAGCGCTTCCCCGAGTATTGGAAAATCTCCCGAGTTTGTACTTTTTTTTTTTTTTTTTTTTTTCAGCCTCTCAGTCTGTCTAGGTATTTTTTTTTGCATTTTTTTCCACTTTGTTGTGTTTCCACATTAGCTGTTGAGAAGCAGTCAAATATGTTAACAATGTAGAGGATTCAGAAGCCCACAAATTCATCACTGCATTTTCCAATCCTGCAATTGTCCGGCATGTTTTCAGACCGAAATACAAAAGATACTGCCTTCTGAAAAAGCTCCCATATAAGAGGGTCATGATGTCCTTGACCTATGGCCACCAAATTCTTGTTCATCATGGGCTCCAAGTGAACATTTGCAGCCAATATGACGAGATTCCCTCACGGCTTATTACTCTGATGAAAATGGGACTCGTGAGGTCACAGTAACCTTCACCTTCAGCTGCCAAAATTAGCTCAAGTGAACATGTGCTAAATTGAAAGAAATAGTTTTCCATTGTATTACAACAAAAACCTACTAACGAGAAAAGCACTCCGGGAGCGCAGACCTCTACCAAATTGTGTTTTCAATGTTAAAATTTCCCAACTTTAAAGTGCCGCCATATCGTTAATCTGGATTGGATCCAGACGAAATTTCCCAAATGTACATGTCAAATTTCAAGAGAAAAGAAACAAAATTCCATGAGCTATGATTATTGAAACTCATAAGTGGGATTTCTAAAGTTAACTTCTGGAATTTTTCCTGACCTTATTCTGGATCCGATCTGGATTAAATGTTGCACCCTACTAGATATGACCATCCTACAGATCACTGGATTTTTACAAGTCAATCCGATATGATCTCTAAGAGAGATTATTTTTTTGAAAATGGCTCAACGATAAGTAAAGGGGAAAAATAGGATCTTTGATATTTAGTTTTTTTGTATCCAGATGGTTTTCCGGATAACTCTCAAAATTTAATGAAATCTAGGATGGGTCAAGACACATCTTCTTGATTTTTTTTAGGAAGATCCCATCAGGAGTTTTTGTGTAATCCTGCTTAAAAAAAACAATTCATTGAAACACATTTCATGTTATTTTTAAAGAATTTTAAAAGATGTATTTTTCGGTGCACATTCATGTTGTGCACGAGGGTTTTATTCAGATACCCTGACTTTGTCCATAACCAGCAGTGAATAGATGATTGAAGAGATACAGTGGCTAAAAGCTCTCCCTCTTTCTCATAATTTTGCTGTGCTTGTCACACTGGCAATGATGGAGTTATTAGATTACATTCTTTCCCATTTGATTCTGTTCTTTTCCACCCAGCAGTCTTTGCGACTGTTAGGCATAACGGGAGGTATAAAGTTTAAATCTGAATATCACTGAGAGGGTTGCAATAAGCACACTTTGACATGAAGTTCTTATTGTACAGCAAAGACACAAAAATAAAGCAAGAAACAAACATTTAAACACGAGATTATATCATGATAGAAACAAAAGTCAAACCAATGGTAAAGTTGAGTTAGAGGGCACAGAGGGAAGCACATCCTAAAAATGGATCTTGTTTGTTTTGTGCCGGGTTGTGGCTGCATGAGTGTGTGTGTTAGTGGTCAGACAGCTGAGATGTGTCGTGACTGCATCCTCAGACGGTTCCCCCCAAGACAGGCAGTCCCATGTGTCCGCACACAGCCGCGCACAAATGCGCACACTCACGTACACACAGAGAGTCTTAGCAAGGCCACTCTTGCTCATTACTTCAGGGAGCTGTCCATCCTGTTCTGTCTTTGTTCTTGTCTGTGTAATTTGCTCCCTTACTCTCTTCCACTCACTCCAACACGCACACACACGCACACACACGCACACACATGCACACACACAAAGTATCTTTTCTTTATTCCTTCCTCCCTCTGAGCATTTATCCATCCTGCTTCCTCTTTATACTGCTTTCTATCTTTTCATGTGTTGTTTCACAATTCAATTCAGCTCCATTTGGATAGTGCTGGCACAGAAATCCATCATGGTGGATTTTGCTGCCAAAGCAAATATGAGATCTGTCAGTCTTCAGTTCTCCTCTCTCTCTCTCTCTCTCTCTCTCTCTCTCTCTCTCTCTGATGTGATCGCACTCACATAAATACACACTCAATAAATCTAAACCAGCCGTGATTTAATAAGGCGGGGGCAGAAACACACCGATGGTATACAGGAAGTAATTTCAAAAGATTTCTGTTTCCTTTTATGCACTGAAATACCTTCTACTGTCATTTTTGTTGAGCTGAACACCACACGGTGGAGAAACATGACATACCTCTTTTTGAAGTTCAGTATTCTTGTCAGTCATAACTTCCACTGCAGTTTTTGCCTGGCTCAGCTGTAGCAACTCCTGTCGGTGTATTTCATCTTGTGTTGTCCTCTGCTCCTCCATGGTGCTCCTCTCCTGCAGCAGTTCTTCTTGCATGTCCTGTAGCTGAAGATTTTTCTCCTCCAACTAGTGGAAGAAAAAGTATCAATCTGTGTAATAGCATGAAGCTGAGCTTTCTGCATCACTCATAACTTTCATGTGTTAATTAATTTGAACCTGTTAATGTGTTCCAAAGATGAGATATAATGATAATGCAACAGCTTGCAAGCAATTTACAAGCAGGGGCAGCATGGTTTTTTTTTTTTGTGATCTTATATTGGCATTGTACGGGAGACGATTAGAAGAGGAATTTAGTGGAACTCTGGAATTTTCCTTTACTGTCAAAAGAGCGTTAAAAATAATTTGTGTTGTATTTCTAAGGTCAAAATTGCTGACCCTGAACAAAATTCACAGAAGTTCCAAAATAATTCCCCCCAAATTTTTTTGCATGTTTTTGCAATTTTTTTCTGGTGAGTTGGGTGCCTCAGTTCCTGAATTGCCTGAATTCAGACTATGTTCAAAATATTAGCAGACCTTTTAGTGTTTGTGGTTGTATAAATTCTTTCAAAAGCCTAAGAAGCCCTTCAATATATCCATCGGGATAGAAGCCCTCATCCAGCAGCCTCTGCACTCATTTTCTGAGCTTTATTTTGTTATAATTTCGTATTCTAGTCAAAGTAAATCCCAAAGACATTGTAGAAAAGAAAGAAAAAATGCAAAAAGACCATTCAACAGTTTGATATTGTGAACAGCTAAAAGCTCTAAATGTGTCGCATCAGCTGCAAATGTTTTCTGTAACTATGTTGATTACATCGTCCCTGACAAATAAATAAATAAATAAATAAATAAATAAAAGCAGTGTATCACACTTGATGTATTGCATGTCCTGTGATGTGTTTAAATTGCGTTTCTTATTGTTTTTTTGCAAACTGGTTTGCACCTTTTGCCGAAGTTGGGAGCTGTCTCGTTGGCACTGTTGCAGAAGCAACTGGTTCTTCTCCATGTGGACACTGAGTTCGAGCTCTGCATCCCTGCGAAGCTCCTCCATCTGCTCTTTTAGGTACAACGTGCTCTGGGATCTCTGCTCTTCTAAGGCAGCAGACAACTAAAAGAATCAAACGAGATATGTTTTTACTCAAAACCAATTCGCTCATGCATATAATGACAATGTAGCATAATGGTAGTAAATGTAATGGATAAAGACAAAAACCCACATGGTCAAGTTTTTCCAAATCAGAACTGAAGAAGTCAAATAAGAGTAGATCAATTCATAATATAAACAAGAACAAGAAAGGTCAGAGAGGTCTGTCAGTACGTATTATGAAAAAGAAAAAAAAAAACAGCTGCATTTCAACAATGTGGTGGGAAGAAACAACATGAATTGAAACTGAATCTAATTCAAAGTACCTTCAAAGCAGAAGTTACATCCCACACTGCATGAGCTTGCATAGTCTAGCTGGAGAGCATTGTTCGATTTATTGGACCTCCATCTCTAAAAATAGATATACTATGTTCAGAACGACCTGATCTACTGCGGCTCTGTGGTTCTCCAGCTGTACAGAGGAGGACTCAGAGGACCTGCAGTGGGTGGCGAGGGTGGCAGAGCACATCATAAACAGACCCACTACACCCCCAATCAAACACATTCAACGGTAAAAGAAGGTCAATTGTAATTCAGAGGACCCTCTGAATTACAATCACTCATCTCCCACTCACATTCATTCCACAACCTGTGCAATAAATTCCCTGATCATGATCACATATATCTGATATACACAATGTATTTATTATTGTACTATCCTATTAGTCTTGCACTGCCAGTTACAGCTGCTGCAATAAATTATATTCCATTTCATTCTATTATATTCCTTTGAAATATTTTGCTGCCTCTTAACCTATAAAAGAAACCTCTGAAAAATGTGTTACTCTTCTATGTTGGGGTACATATCATTTCTAATTCAAGGTCAGAATAGCGACAGTGCCGAACCCTTTTCATAAGAGAAGCTTTGGCAATGAGATGTTTTGTTTTCCTGTGGTGTGTGACAGTGAGAGCAGTTTGCTCTGTGACGAACCCAATCATCACACTGCCACAGACAAAAAAAATAAACAAATGGTTGTGTGATACAAAACACCAGCTTCATCTCTTTAAATGAGGGGCACCAATGTCACATGTGAATTTTTTTTTTTTTTTTTTTTTTACAAGGCTTTGCCAAGGCCACCTTGTTTTCTTTCTACCAGCACAAGAGATCTGACAAAACGAGTGCTGCTGCCATGAGACCATTGTGTTTCTGAGTGTGTGTGTTTATCTGCGTGAGCCCCAGTGTGTATTTATGCCTGCTCGTGTGAAACAGGAGAAGAAACAGTGGATGTGGGTGTGAGAGAAAAAAAAGCAGATTGGCGTGTGAAAAAGTGCATATTTGACCCTTTGCGTGCGTCTTTACTCTGGTTTTGGTTTGGGAGGCTGCATGAGAGGCGAAGATTGCGTGTGTTGGATCAAATGAGAAAACACCACTTCCTCTTAGCAGAGTGAATGTACGTGTGAGGAACATGGATGGTTTGTGCGTGTATATCCTTTTGTGTGTGTGTGTACACAGCTGTCGTTTGTATTTAAGAAGTGCTCCGAGTGACCACTTCCTTTCCATGGGCATAAACTCGTGTGAGGTCAGGAAGCCCAGAATGAACAATAACCTGGATGAGTGTGTGTCTGTGTGTGCGTGTGTGTGAACCGTCTTAGTGGATCTGCAGCATGTGTCAGTATCTTCAAATGGATATGCATGTATGTGTGTGTGTGTGTGTGTGTGTGTGTGTGCTCAGCTGTCCTTCAGCATGCACTGCAGGCTTAGCAATGCGATGCCAGCAACAATCCCACGGTTGGAGAATGAAACAGAAGATAAAGGAACAAAGCACAATAGACCTCAACATATAGTACATAGAAAGTGTTTGGAGTTGGACTTTTGACCATGTGTCACAGAGAACAGAATATGTAATATGTAAGTCTGCACTTTGGGATCTCCCAGATTTTTTTTTTAGGCTTCTTGTGAAATTGTATTCGTCTGTACTCAGTATGGAGAATTCTCCCTCCAGACCAGATAAAATCACAATAATCTTCAACTGTTTACATGTACTGGCCTTATTAATGGTATCTGTCATGACTTGTTTGGGCTCGTTCCCAGTGCACAAACTCTCCAGTGTCACTCTCAGTTAATTCATACCGGTGGATATCCTTATATTGAGCCAACACCAAAACTATTTTTTTTTTGTAAATGTGCTCTGTCAATCAGTGGGGTGAAAACAGATTGTCCAGTCACTCTTGCGTTAGCTCTTTAAATGGCTGTGTCGCTGACAGACAGGCAGCTGGTTCTGATGACAGGGTTGGCTAGAGCGAGGCTGCAGTCTTTGCGGATTGAGCTGACCGAGCGCTTAGCACGTCCGCAGCTCTCATGTTTGGCTTTTAACAAAAAGTCCCGGCAAGACAAATTTCTCCTCGGCTCATTTTTCATCGGTTCAAATTCTGCACACAGATTCGCTTTGATCACTGTGACCAGAAACGCTTGATGACAGAGTGGGTTTTGTGTGATGCAATTTGTGGGATTAGATGTGTCTCAAATGCACAGTGGAATTGAGGTGGTGGTGAAGGTCAAGTACATGTCAAGTGAGACCCAAAGGTATGGAAAACCAAAACTCTTTTTGTGTTTTGTGTTCACAGATGTTTTGTTGAATGGATTGATTCTAAGTCTTAAAACCACAGTCTATTTAAAGTAAAACTGCAACACGTTTTTCAATCACAAAGATTCATTCATATTAAAAACATTTTTTTTTAAATGAGAAAAACACTAGATATTAAACAGTGCTTGATGTTTTGTCCCTTTTTCTGCTGACATGTCTTCTTTGTTGTGACGTATAGCGAAAACTCAGTGACTCTTGCCGCCAGAGAGCAAAACACAGCCCAACACACAATGACACTGTTTCACTAATAAAAGACAGATTGGTTTTCTATGTGTGTCTGTATTTCTCCGTCTCACTGTTTATCTGGTGTTGTACAGACTGGTGGTCTTGGAGCCTCTTAATCTCAACCACATTGCGTGTGTGTGTGTGTGTGTGTGTGTGTGTGTGTGTGTGTTTGTCAGGATTCCCCCTATTAAACTCCTCTGAGCTGTGACAGGACTTTGGATGCTGTCCTAAATGTCTGTTTTCTTCAACACACTGGAACAAATCACAAATCACAAACCGATGCTCATCCACAATTACTGAGCTTAGTTTTGATTTGTTTGAGCTCATTATAATTAATTAAAACATTATGTTTTAAGCACTGTGGACAATGGTGTTAAAATGGTAGAACCTTTTGTGGGGACTATCTGAGCTGAAAGTGGGGCTCAGCTAGTGAGCAGATGTGTGGTGAGGTGCCATTTCATGTTGAAATTAACAAGCAGATGACGTTCAGCAACAGCCTTTGCTTCTCTTCAGTATTTAAAGAGATTACAACATGACATTTGTGACAAACTAAAAGATGAAATGGATCAAGCATGATAAATGTAATACTAATTTCCAAATTAGACTCGATTAGACTTGATAGCAATACAACAAATTAGCTTAGCACATACCCACAAAGCTTATTCTTCATTGTTGTTCATTAATAAAATCAACAGTTATCTGGGATGGAGGTAAAGAAATACACATCACTGTAATAAAAAGTAATATTTCTGAGTAGTTATACATTTATGATTGCATATTGTAATTTCGCTTACACTTACATATAATTTATATGATGGAATTTTTCTATTGACTTCTGCTTTTTAATATTATGTTTCTTAATTGTGTTTAGTACTGGTATGACATGCAGGACACTTGTATTAACTTTTAAAGAAAAACAAAAATACAAATAATATTAATAAAAAAATAATAGCATATCATTTATATATACTTTACAGTTTTAGGGAGAAATTTGCTTTGAACATATGTTTTATTCAAATAAATTAACCTGACTGCTGATTCAATTAATTCGATTCAATTAAAAGTCAATGTGGCTGCATTTTCAACAAAACTATATGAAACATTTAGTTCCAGGTACGAAACAGTTTCTATCCCATTACCTGCTTCTCCAAGATTAACACATCAATGATGTAAAGAAATGCAATAACAGAAATACAATACACCTCCAGTCCAGAAGCTGATAATGGAGAAGCCTGTAAACACAGAGGAGTTTCAAAACAGTTTTTGATTGTATTTCTTTGTATTGTAAAGATCTTGAGACAGAAAGGAGGTTAGTCCTTGAAGCAAGATAGATTTAAAACGCAGGAGATGCAAAAGTCCATTTGATCAAAGCAACATTTTGATAAATATAGAAATTTTAAAATATGCAGCAAGTAGTCATACCCTCTAAGTTTCTGAACTTTCTGAAGTTACTACTCCTAGAACCGGAACTTTTTGCGAAATAACCCAGAACTGAATTTAGACTGGCTGAAACGCAAAAAACAATCCTGTAACAGTTCCTACTACGTGGGCAAATTTCCTGTGGTCAAAATGTAGCTTAATACTGTCAATAAGTTTTGATTAAAGTGCTCAATACATTCATTTGGGATTGAATACAATACAAGCAATGTGAGAATTGTTGAAGAAGCACAGTTTTCAATGATTACCTTTATGGCCAGTTGCTGACTGAAGTCCTCCTTCATTTTTGTCAAAGCTCTTCCATGAGACTCTATAAGAAGATCTCTGTAAGCACAGACGCACAAACACTGGTGTGTTAACACACTCACACATCTTTTTTTTTTTGTGTACTCATCGGTGTAACTGAATTTTCACTGATGAGTTAAATACCACATTGATATGAAGCAAGTAATGTCTGTGTTGACTTTGAATTGAAGACAAATGTCGCATCCGGTTGAGAACAACATTTGATATCATGTTCAAATAGCAGCTGCCGTAGGAATAAATAACTCATTGCCTCACTTATTATGACAGAAGCAAACAGCCATCTGTTTCCAAATCCAGATGGAAGACTGCTGTAAATGCCCTAAGATTAGCATATGAGACCAAGATGTTCACACTCACTGGCTGCTTTAGCTTCTGGAGTTTGACAAAGA
Source organism: Parablennius parvicornis (assembly GCA_900302745.1). Taxonomy (NCBI): domain Eukaryota; kingdom Metazoa; phylum Chordata; class Actinopteri; order Blenniiformes; family Blenniidae; genus Parablennius; species Parablennius parvicornis. Next base: position 32,904 of record OMNM01000663.1, read on the forward strand.
AAAAACGAATTTGTTCTCTAAGTGTAAATGGAAAAAATTAAATAGATAATCAATTGACTATTTTCACAAATTAGCATGAGGATACAACAGGCAGGGAGTCTGAGGTGTAACTGGCTGGTGAATGAATCAACATGTGTAAAAGTGTAAAATGCTCTTTTGTACATGCACGCGCACCAGACTGCATTAACTATATTACTAGAGCGGTACTTTCCGCAGTTGAATGGATAAGCACGGTAAAAGTGAACTAACATCATATCTATATGTGTCACGATCCGAAAGGCTCAGATAATATTAACACATGCTGCTTTTTTGATGAACCTCTCAGCATGTCAGGCTGAATAGAGCATATTTAACAAGATAACTCCCACCAGTCTCTGGGGGAATAAGAGAAATATGGCTGGTTGAGGAAAGGAAGTGAGGAACATAAATGCAAAGAAAAAAATGAAAGATGAACTTGGGAGTGCTAGAAAGCATAAACTTCATTGATTTGTTGATCTTCTGTCCAAATAGAGTACGTCGTTTCAGCAGCTGCTGTGGCTGATAAGAAGTGAACCAGTCTGAGACCAGTCACAGACATGTTGATGAACTGGCTGTTTCTTTTTTGCAAATGTTTGTGCAGTTCGGTTTGGCAGAAAACCATTCTGAAAGAATCTCTCAAATAAACTCTAAGCAACCCTCTGAACACATTCTGCTATACTGAATGAAAATCACAGAGAAAACCGAGACGCTTGTAAACACACTGCATCTTAGAAAATCTGAAAAAAAAACCCAACAAAAAAACAAGTGCACAAAGGTTTGGGCACATGCTGGGACACACTGAGTATCATGAGAGAAACTCTATTCGAAAGGCAAGTGAAATATATTTTAGTTTAGGGAACATTTTCATCTGCATGAAACCAGTTAAGTAACAACATTTTTCCTCTTAGTTTTAGTCCAAGAAAGCCTGAGTACATTGAGAATACTGATCTGTAATGAATACACTCTGAAACTACAACCTACTGTGGTTGTTGGCCAATGAGGTGGAGCTTTGATACCCTTGCTACATATGAAAGACAAAAAAATCTTACCCCTATATCACAGCTTTATTGATAGTGACACCATTTGCATATACTAAAAAAAAACAAAAAAACATGTATGAGTCGATGTCCATGCATAGAAGTCTGATGGAGAAGTAGAAAATCAGCAGTATAATAACACAGAAGAGCAGCTACATTCGTCTTCTTCCTAGTCAGGGCAGACACAATATTATTCACTCCACTGGCTCTGGCTAATCACATCAGGCTACACGCACGCACGCACACGCGCACACACACACACACTCAAAAACAGAGCCACAAAAATAGATGCCGACAGACAGCCATGCTTGAACGCACCCCGAGAATTGCAAGTTTGAAGCTGAGCTGCGACTCCTATTCAAATGTCTTCCAGCCACGAGAAAGAACAGGATTCTGAGACAGGATCAAAGCAAGATAACGTCTAAATACACTTCAAGAAATCACCCAGCCATCAGAGTAAACATTTTATTATTTTGTTCGATTAGATGTTATTGTTGACATGGTGCATGCACACTTTTAAAATGACAGATTTTTTTGACAGAGCTTAGGTCTATTTTCAGTGCCTATGTGTGTAGGATTTGTGTGCATACTTTGGCGCTTTTCAAGTTAGATTTTTTTGCCATTTAAAATCCCTGGATGTGAGGATTTTACACTTTTAAGAAGCTGAACCCTTTTTATAAAAGTGACAAACTTGCTGATGCATCCAGTATTAGTGGATATCTGTGTGTGTGTGTGTGTGTGTGTGTGTGTGTGTGTGTGGGTGGGAGTGTGTTGAAGTACTTGCGTTTATGTCTCACACTCACTAATAAATCCCCATTGCCAAAAAAGTAGACCCCTGCAAAGGTGAAGTGCCAGAAGTTTGTAAATTAACTTTGAGCCTGTGTGTGCATGTGTGCGTTAGCGTGTGTGCCTTCGTGTGAGTGTGCCTTTGTGTGCATGTGTGTTTTTTGTGTGACCCCCCAGGGAGTATGAGCGTGCAAATTCAGCCCTCGGAAGGAGGTCTGGGGGGATTACAGGGAGGAATGATGGGAAAATCTGGGAGCACTCTCTCATTCACTCACACGCCAGGCTGCTTTTAAGGACAGGCATGCGTGTATGTGTGCAGGGAGTGTGTGTGTGTGTGTGTGCGTGCAGCATGAGCGGCTGCTACCTCGTCAAAAGACACATTCCATTTTTTCCACTTGGTGCTGATACAATCTTTGCGTGCACATGCAGACAAAGACGCACGACTCCACTGATGTCCAGTTTTTACAGCAAAGCTCAAGGACGATCCCAAATGATTTGTACTGTTTACAAATCAACAACAGACATTACCGGATAACAGGAATCTCTCGTGACATCATGCTTCCTCCATGTGAACTGTCAGGGACAAATTCCCCACCTGGAAAGATGATTAAGATTTCAAAGTGGAGAATCTTCTCAAAGTCTTAGACTTTCACAGCGTACATGAACTGCCTGTAAAAATGTGACATGACTTTATGAACGGCCAATAAAAAAAAAATAGCTGATGATAAAAATCAAGACCCAGGAGAGTTTGACAAAACAATTCATACTCAGAATAGAAGTGGCTATAAAAAGATTAATGAAGAATTGTAAAATGACTTGAAAGTCACATTTGTTGTGAGTCAATGTGCGAAAAGATTGATAAAGCATGTGCAAAAGAGAAAACAAAGGGCCTTTCCCTAAACTTCAAATGTAATAGAAATTAGAATAGAATAGTAAATATATTTTGAATCCCAGAGGAAAATTCTTTCCTATATACGCTGATGTTACATGATTCAAGTTGAAAAATAAAGCCACAGTACTTGTGGTGCATCATTGGTTCATTTGCACTTTAAGTGTAAAGTAGGAGGACATGGTGATATTGAATATCCCCGCTTCATGTCCAGGCTTGGGGGGGGGGGGGGCTTAAAAAAAAAAAAAAATGTAATGGCTTATTTTGAAGATTTTCACTTGACCAAAAACAAAAGAATAAACTTAAGTTATAACTCATATCTAATACTGTATATTTGACCTTATACAGTATTTATCAGTAGTTTTGCTGTTTTGGTATATGGTTGTGGTTGAAAACAGAAAGAGATAGCAGTGAACAGAGGAAACTGTTATCTCAAGGACGGGTTGTTGACATTCATCTTTTCGACTCCTTTATTAGCCTGTTTGAAGAAAAAAAAAAGCATTACTTAATGTCTCTGGATGTGGATGGATAGACAGACTGCAGGGATTTAGAGATCATCATTTTTGTCACGAAAACTTGGCTGCTGGAAACCACTTGAAACAAGTCCTCTCACATTTAACAGATGGATGAGGAAGTACACGGATACTCCTGACCTCTCTTGACTTTTAAATCTTTTACTCTCTCCACTTTCTGCCACTTTCGCTCTTTTTTTACCCTCTTACCCCTTTTCCTCACTCACCCTGTCGCTATGTTTTTAACTTTGTGTCAGTTATACTGAATC
>OMNM01000665.1:8893-30856 GCA_900302745.1 Parablennius parvicornis
ACACGTTCATATAAGAAGAAAATGAATGAATAAACAAATAAACAAATACAGTAAAACAAGCGGATATTCCATTTCACACACATACACACACACACACACACACACATATATATACACACACATATATATATACACATACATATACATATATATATAGAGAGAGAGCGAGAGAGAGAGTACTAGTGTTAGATGAAATCAGCAACCATCCATCCATCCTACCACTATACTTTTACTGCCTGAAGCAGTTGTTAGTTTAAGGTTTTACTGACATCAACAGGTTAACAAGACGAATTAAAGCATACTTTTTGGATTCCCTTGTGAAAACTACTTCTTCTTAAAACCATCCTATTTATACTTTATAGGGATGGTACGAGATCTCGCGGGATCAAAATGCCACAAGATTTCTCGTCCTCGCGTTGAACAATATTGTAGTTTTGTTTTTGTTTAGTTTTTTACTTGGTTGCATTCAGTATAAAAATTAGCATCAGGAGGCAACAGTGCGCTGTATGGATGTAGTAGTTCAATTTGTCCAGAAGGGGGTATAATTGCACTGTCGAACATAATTTGGGTGTGTCCATATATAGGTAAGAACATTTTGTAGCCAGGTGTAGTTTCTTGACGGAGTGGAGCACAAACAGTTTTTGCCGCCGACACAACTCGGACGTTTTCGATTACTGCTTTTGGAACTCTGATTATTAGATTTATGGATAATTTTGCTTTGGTTTTGCACTCTAATGAGCGAGCAAATAAAGGAAAAAATATTTTAACATTCATGAAGTGCTCCTCCTGCAAGGTGTGCAAGAGGAGCGTGTCAGTCACTCAGCCTTCAGTTACCCGTCAAAGTACAGTAGTCGTTCGCTATAAAGCTGTTTCGCGGATTTTTTCAGTGCAACTTTGCATGCTTATTTTTGAATGGTGAAACTCTGGAGCTTGATAGCTCCGTGGGCAGGGCCCGCGAAGCTCCGTGTCCGAGATACCACATCCCTCCCCGGGCTCAGGGCAGCGTGCATAGAGGGTGAAAACATGGGGATGTCTTAAGTGAGGAAAAAAAAAAAAGCAGCAAGTGTGAAAGAACCAGGGGGAGAGTGCGGGCTGCGCAGCTACGTGTTTGAGACGGTGAACGCTCCTGAGAGGCTGAGGAGGGCTCAGAGGAAGGTTTGAACTTTGTTTAAACAAGAGAGAAATGTGAGAAAATGTTCATTCCTGTCAGAGCAAAGTGTATTCGAGCGTGTGGTGAGGGTTTTTACAGCCTTGAAACATATATAATGACTGTAAAAAATAAAATTAACTACTTTGTGGATTTCGCTTATCGGGTTATTTTTAGAACGTAACCCCCGCGATAAACGAGGGACCACTGTAGTAGCTTGAAGCATCAGCTTTGCTACTACAATAGTTTTTATGTATTATTACAAGTTTAGTTAGAATCTTGTCTCATCTCAATCTCATGAACTCAATCTCGCGAGATGTCTCGTCCCGTGGAATTTTTGGTCTCGTCCCACTCCTGATAGTTAACCTTGACTATAAATGCCTGGGAGCAGCAGGGTTAAAGGTCCTGCTCAGGTAGCCTTCCATCAGTGGGATTTGAACCTGCAAACCTCAGATCTCAAGTCTGCTTCCTTAAAGTCTACAGGCCATCAATGTCGTAGATAAAGTACATTGTTGTATTGGCAAGCACGCTTGCTTCAGTGAGATTAGTCTGTTTTGTTGCAGTTGTGTTTTTTAAGATTTTTTTTTTTTAATCATTACTTTTGAATTAAATAAGTAAAGGAAATGAAAAAAATTGTTGTTGGATTCATCTTTCTCTGTAGAGTTTTCATGTTCTCTCTATGAGAGTATTTTCTTCCCACAAAACAAAGACGTACCTTCTACATGAATCTAAGATTGAATTTTCCATTGGTATGAGTGACTGGATGGAATTACCTTTTTCTGTGTTTAACCCTGTGAAAAAGTGGGTATGGATGGAATTACCTTTTTCTGTGTTTAACCCTGTGAAAAAGTGGGTATGGATGGATGGATGGATGGATGATAGCATCAATGTATTATCAATATTCTCATCATTACTGTCATTGAAGGCGAGACCAGCAGCATCATCAGTGCCTTCAGTCACTAAAGTCATCGCTGTTGTCGTCATCAGTTGAAGAAACCAACTGTGATTCACGGGTATCACCCAGCATGAATTTAGAAAAAAACAAAAAACAAAAGGTCAGAAACATAGAGAATTCTGTTTCATCTGTCCATCCATCAATTAAGACACTTAGGGGATAAAAAAGGTACAGTGTTTACAGAGCAGAGAGAAGAACTCATTGGAGGCTTCTGTAGTCCCACACACACTATCCTCTCCTGTCCAGGCAACATCCCAGTGAGTTAGACTGAGTGGCCTTGCTCCAGCTTGTTGAATAATGAATTAGAGGCTGATATCCTGTGACGGAGACTGGGAGAGAGCACTTCCTCTCTGGGCCAGAGTGGGGCTTGAATACCCGTGAATAATACATGGCCAAAAGTGGGTCTGTTGAAATGACTCAATACTCGGAGTCAAGTGCAAGATTATCTTTCCATGGTTATGAAAATATTGCAGCTTTCGTAAAACAATAGAAGAGGTGAGAACATGATTGTATGAAGCCGCTCCGCGTGTAGTATGAAAAATTTGATTGTAAATTGCTCCGAAGCACAGTGTTGTTTTTGAATTGCATGCCTAAATCTCTGTCCGTACGATGCACCTGATAATATATGGTTCAACCAGTGTGAACACCAGGCCTGATATAACAGTGCGCACACATGCAAAAATGTATTCATATTTCTCCACACTGAACATGGATGTAGATGAATGTCTCTGTTCAGCATGGAAATCTGTTCAGCCTTATTCCTGAGTGTAATTTTTTTTTCCATGTTTCACTGTGGGATTCTGGTTACATCAATATGGAAATCTAATCATCACAACACCTGCCTTTTTAAAGTGGAAAAAAAGAAAAAAAAAAACTGATTCAAGAAAGTATCATGACATGCTGTATTTACTTATCTTTATACAGTTGCTAATTTACGCATTTGGAGAAATGGATTTTGGCCTCCCACAAAATTATCCATCCCCCCCGTTTCTCACCAGGCCAAATAAGACCCTCCAAGAAAGCTGGAAACCGCAGGCTTTCACTCAGCCCCAGCTCCCCCAGCTAACCGCTAATCCATGTGTTTGATATATTAGACGCTCTGCTTGGCTTTGTTCTGCAGGGATGTGCTGTCCCTTCTCTTGCCAAGTCCCCCCCTCTTCCCTCAACTATCTCTTTTGCTTGTGCTTTCTCTTGCTCCTGCTACAGTCCAGAGGATTAGGCCGGAGTCCATGGGATTCATCTAATTGTGTTTAATTAGGGCTAGGTCAGGCCCAAGTCACAAAACTGTGGCGGTTGGATCCGTGAAAGCAGATACTGTGTGGTAACCCCTTCAGATTTGAGGCAAGCAGGTGGGCCTCAGTAAGGTAAGAAAGAACCAAATCAAGAAGGGAAAAGTGTATAAATAAATGCAGCGAGAGGGAGAGAGAGAGAGAGAGGGCATGAGGGAGGTGGAAGAGTGGAATCAGTAAGGTGACGACAATGTCTGTGTTGGATTCCCCCAAGGAGAAATCGATTGCCACGCGCCTCGCTTTTCCCCAGACCTCTGCTTCCCCATGCTTTTCTCTCTGACACCATGCTGTGGGGAGCCGTAACTCACTGTGCCCTTGGTCGGGGCTTAAGCGGATTGTGGGTCAGGAAGTCTTCCCTTTGGCATGATGCACTATATCCCAGCGAAAATAAATTCTCCACTGAAGAGCATTAACAGCAAGAGGCCTCTTGCTCTTGTCTGCTGAGGACTACCAAGGGCTTAAAGGAAGACAAAAGGCACAGAGGGGATGCATGCAGCAAACTGTGGGTTTCTTTGATTTCTGTCGACTGAGGACCTCCAAATCTACTGAGAACGTTTAACACTCAGTACATCTGGGTCATTTGAGTACTGTGTTGTTACTTCAGCTACATCACAGCTCCAGTTGCCATGTGGGCATACAAGCAATAAATACAGAAAACACATGTCACCATTGTCCACAATATTATAGGGCTAATAAACTAATGTGAAACGTAACAACATCAAGTGCTTAATGACTTCCATCACTAATGTCACTGCATACAGAGCACGCCACAAGTGCAAATTCAACAATTCTTCAAAGAAAAATGCGTTGCCCTGAAACAAAGCTGTCATGGTAAATCTTGGGAGCATTTGCGTCGTTGTAAATAAAAATGAATCTGGTTGACTTATAATGAGCCCTTATTATGGCATTGTGTTTATGTTGTGTGAAACAAATAGTTGTTGGTGTAGGGAGTGCTGGAAAATAAATGCACCTGTAATTTGTGTGCCACGGCATTGTCATTAGGAGTTGCTGCAAAATTGTGTAGTCTCCCAAATGTGAGCTATTGACACATATAGAAATGCAGAAAAATATGGAATATGAAAGCCTAAAAAAAATAAATAAATAAATAAAAAAAGGAGTTCTGGGGCCTATAAAGGCATGTTGATGGAGCGGCGCTCTTGTAAATGAAATGTGCTAAAATGCTGCCGCACATTCTTTTCTCGATTCAACCTCATCACATCTCAGCCTGAGACACACTCCCAAAGAGACAAGTCTCAATGCATGCAAACTTTCTGTGTATGGCATGTAAACAAAAATATGTTTGTTTATTTTTTATTATTATTATTATTATTATAGTTGTGAAAAAAACATTGATCCCTGTCACATGTGCTGCCATCTTATGTGGATGACATCACTGACAACCATCTAGTAATCTATTGGTAAAGCAAGTTTATACAAATATATGTGTCAAATTGTCAAATGACCTTTTTTTTTATCTGCTGATTTAAAAGGAGCAAGATTACATTTGCAGCTACACATCATCAGTAGGATCAAACTAACGTTTCTCATGGCAGTCTCACCCCAGGTCATGTTCACGATCAGTGGGTAAATAATCCAGTGCTTGATGATTTCTGCTTCACAATGACAGGAAGAACCGACATGCATCAAAAAAAGCCACGTCGCTCTGAACATTTGCCAGTTATCCTTGTGGAAACTCTTTTGTCACCTGCAAAATGTCCAGAAGCAAGCACAAGAGCCATTGCGATATTTTGTTTTCAGGTTCAAAAAGTTTGCACAACACCTGCAGGCTTATAAAAACCTAAAGTAATTTGCTTAAAGCTCAAACGTGGAAGTCAGATTGAGACCACACTGCCGTAGGAGACGCGGCAATGCACATCAGATATATGCCAGACAGATCATCCAAACTCCACCTCATCGTAATTATCCATGTACTTTAGGTTAGACAGAAGCATCCTTCAAGTGTGAATAGCTGCAGAGAGCAGCTTGAAGAAGACAGGAAGTGAGTCACGGGAATGCATTGGAAAATGTTCGGAATGAAACCACACATACAGATTTATAATAATGAAATAGAATGACAAACTGCAAAAAAGTACAATATGAATGTAAATGCCATTTAAATTGTCAAAATTTGGGAATTGTGTCTCTATTTAGCTATTACAGAGTTACAATAGCTAAAACCAAAACAGTGTCAGTGCTTTCACGCAGAGGGTGCTTCAAAACAGGGTCATTAATTCTGTGTCCGGTGGGTGCCATGAGGTAAGACTGGACCCAAACATCAAGTAGGTGAGAAGGTTTTTCCATAATAAAAAAATACACATGCAAATTAAAGTTAAACCCTAATTTTCCCAAGTTTTATACTTTATTGTTAATTGCCGCAGGTTCTGTATCATATGATCATGTTGCTGTTTCTCATGTCCGTGTGCACACGCACACGCACACGCACACGCACACACACACAGCCAGGCTGAACTTTTTGGCGGAGTAAATTATTCTCCCTAGAGTTTCACTTAAACCCCGGTTACTGAGGGAGCAGTTAGTTCCTCAGAAGGTTCTTTGTCCCGGGCGAAAGTTTCTGAGGTTGAAACTACTCAGACTTGGGACCAGTGACTAAATAACTCACTCAGACTAACCCCAGTATATAATCCCATGATTATCTCACGTCCATCATAAGCAATGTGTGTATTCAGCACGAGACACAGATGAACAGTGACAGCCAATGCTATCAAACTCAATTGACTGCTAAAGCTCCCACAATTACTCACTACCTCTTAATCACAATGACCCATTACAGTATCCAAGGCACTCCACCGGACTCGGAAATGGTTCACTGTACAATTATTCAAATCAGAGCTGAACAAGAGCAATGGTGGAAGTATTGGAATTGAGTAATTATGGGCAGCAAGCAGTGGCTCCAAATGCCACAAGCTGAGCGATTAAGTAACAGCCTTGTATCCACGGTAACCTTTTTAAAGGAAAGTAATATTTGTATAATACGGCCTCATTTGATCAGTACGGGAGAGAGCGGAGAAGAGTCCCATAGCTTTGTGTCAATGGCAACATCAAGGATTTATTTTTGAACTGAGACTGATAATATTTATTTTGAATACAGTTGAACTGATTTATTTATTCATGTTTATAATTTGATGCAAGACGTTGGAGCATCCGTTTTAATATGGTTTCTGATCAATTCATTCATGGACACCATCAATGTCAGTGATAACAAGAAAAAACCTACCATTATTGGTCTTTTATAAAATTCTTTCCGTCCCGTCTTGACACCTGCGTGGATGCTGTCTTAAAGAAGAAAAGAAGGCGAGTCGTTCTGAGGTTCTATCCTGTGGAACCAGAGATGGAGAAAATGAATAAAACTTTATTATTCATCACATGGTCAGCAAGGCAAACTACTGAACACAATATATCCATTTTCATCATCCTAACAACTCAGTCCTCTGTCATCTCCGGCATTAACAATTGAGCTGTGAAGCACATATCAGACCTGGTCAGCACCTTTCAAATCTTTGAACCAACAAGACATTTTCCTAGAGAGAATTTTTTTTTTTTTTTCTAAAACAAACATTTGCTGTAGAAATTTATTTTATTGATGGTAAGCCAACGACTGACAAATGGAATTTAAAAAGGAGATGTCAATAAAAGAACAAAATTAACAGATTTTGTCATTGGGCATATTATAGAAAATCAAGCACCATGTTGGAGGTTATCAATCTCAATAGAGAACATAATTATTAAACCACGAGATACAAAAAAGAAGCAGGTTTCCAATTTTGACAAGCAACATTTTGACCCTTTTAATATGACCTTCTATTGCCTGTTCTGTATTTCTTGTTGTCATATTTCTACATGTAGATTTAAATGGCATATTGACATAAATTATATTTGAACTTGGATGTGAATGTCAATAATCATTACGGTCCCGGGGGGAAAAAGTAGTCATAAAATTACAGTTGAGGCATCTAAAAAAAGAAGTGAAAGTGGCTGTACTGTCGAGGAGAAGTCACAGCGCCGTATGCTGCTGAATGAAGTACAGCCGTTATTGTCCTGACTGCATGAGGTAAAAGTGGGACACAGCCAGAGTTAAATTAGAGAGCGGCACAGCAGTTGCATGTGTGCACATAACATTGGGGCTTGTTGCCTAGTCACAGCGGAGCACAGCACTGTATCCCGGTCCCAGAGAGTGAAGCGGAGATGCTGACTCAGCCAAAGCCCTCAGCTGCAGGCTGGAGTTGGCCCTCAGGAGCAGCACACTGTCTGACCCATATAACTCAACACTCGGCATTATACAGTACCAGCATACATTAAGTTTTATGGAACTTTACTGGTGGGTAAAGTTGCACTTCAGATAACATTTTGTTCTCACCAAACAGCTTCATGTACACTTGCCTTTTACGTCAAACAACTCAATTATTCTAAATTGCTCATGTGACTCAAATACGTGTACAAAGAGGCTGGCTGTCCTCACTTGAACTTAGGAGGAAATTAAAGAAAAACAACAACGGTGATTACCCTGATTGTGCGGCACTTGTGTAATCTATGCCATCGCATGCAGCTTACTGAATGTCATATTGTCTCTTTGTTTCAAGGTATGTGTAAATTCCACACTGGCTGTAAGCCGGTCAATTGCACAGGCCCCGACACATGCACACGCAACGGGCAGTCAGATGTGTGGCGGCCTGAGGGTTACTTGCCTGTGGCAACCGACTGCATGACCATCACTTCCCATTAACCTTCTCCAAAGATGGAGGAGAGACTGCAAGCAGACAAGATCTGAGGACTTTATATTTAGAGGTGTGCTGCCGAGGCTGTGCTACCTATCTGTTCTGTCTTTGTTCCACCTTGAGAGGCAGTGCATGCAGGCTAGCAGTAACCTGGCAACAGGTTAGGTACTCTTTACTTATTGTGTGCTTTTATGAAAAAGGGAAAAAAAAAAAATAAATTTCCAGTTGAGAAAGTCGGCTAAGTACAAGGCAAAAATACTCTCCAAATTCACTTTCCAAAATGCGCAAAATGGACATTGGTGGTTAGAAATATGTTACTAACTTAGGACAATAGAACAAAACAAGATTGGAGAAAGGGTAATCTCCAGCCCTCACAAATACAAATGTGGCCTTTATTTCAATTAAAATGTGGTCAAGAAAAGCACTTTTAGTTAGTTTCTCAGATATGCTGCTGCTTTCTCTGCACAAGTGGTGCAGGGCCTTCTGTCATTATTGAGCTGGAACATTTTTAAACAGCATGTTTTGTCCAGGACTGATCATTAACATCTCTATTTCTCATGATGATAAGCAAAGAAAATTATTACATGCGTGGGCTCCTTTTCACTGTTTCAAACATGATCACAATCATTTGAATCTTTTTTCTTAATTACATCTGCAGTTATTTCAAATTGACTTTGATGTAATTATATTTTCATTGTTCATTATATGCGAGGTGACTAATCAGAAATAAAAGTATCAAATTGAGAAAATTGGAGGCAGTACCTTTACCTTTCACTGGGAAACCACTTAATTAATGTGGCGGTGTGTGTATTTGTTCTACACCTGTGAGGCTCTCTTAAGCATTAGTTGGATAATATTGTTGTGAAGGACTTTTCCGTGCTTCCGATCAATAATTCAAGGTGTTGTTTGAGCAGTGAGTAAACAGTAGACAGGATCTTGATCTATTCAGATAACATGACCTCCATTACATTATCATGAAGACATAAAGGTCATTGATTGGTGGAGAATCATTAGCCGCTGTCAAGCTGATTCATCTGCATCTCCTCGCTCGGCAGTTGAGAGGCAGTAAATGGAAAGGTAAGAAGATCAACTAGCCCCTGCAGTTTCTAATCAATACATGACACTGTAACCAAAGCACACTAACCTAATAAAGTGCTTGTAATGTCCGCTTAAACTAAATGTTTATAAAATAGCTGAACACACCAAATGACATTTAGCAAAAGCCATTTATGGTTGTGTGACTTGCAGCGTTTTGGTTCTAACAAGTTTTAAGACCGGTGCTTTTCCACACCAAGCTTTGATCAGGGCCCTGAAGAAAATGGTCATCTGGACACTGTAAAGGAAACGTCTTAATTGTTAAAACTAACACCGTGCAACCTGTACTATGTTCGCCCTGGATTTTGGTGGGCGCAGCGGCAGCCGGGCTCTATTTTGTTGTCAAATACAGGAAGGCAGGGAGTAGAAAGAAAAAAAACAACAAAAAAAAAAAACCAGCATGAACTTGTATCAGTGTAGAGCGAGGACACTTGGTATTATTAATAGTAACGGACCCATGATAGTGAACAGAGAAGAGCCTGTGTGAGCTGCCTTTTATTTCAGCCACCCTCCCCTCCCCTATACCCCCACAACCTCCAACTTCTCTCCACCCCAGCATCTTATGAAATATGTACAAGGCAAACAGAGGTGGGGTTGATGCGCAGACCTTCCTCCTCTATGACTAACCGCTACACGTCCAGTACCATTACTTATTTATAAGGCATGCCGTGTAAGTGCCAGAGTGGCCTCGCTCGCTTCCCTCCACGCCATAAGGGCACTTTCATAACACCCTGTTTACATTTCAACCACCAAGAGAGGAGCGATAACAAAAAAGGATCTCCAATTAGTTACAGTGTCCAGAGCATGGCGAGACGCAGGCGGCTGTGATGGTTCCGATAAATATTTGTAATATGTCGTAGAGCCCATTGGTCTGGGCTGGGCATCATCCAAGCTTATTGGAGGAGATTGGTTGAATGCTTTTCCATTGAAGGTACGCTGGATTTGGAATGACCGTGAGGGAAAACGTGTAAAAACAAAAACAAATTCAAAAAGATCTGTTTAATGTAAACTGCACTTACACTCATTGTTGGTAGAAGACTCCATTTTTTTTTTTTTGCCTAACTGGCTACTTTTGTATTTAATGCTGAAATAAATCATATGTGTTATTTCATTTTTTTTATGCTGCAGTCTAGACATATTACCAGGAACCAATGTTATTACCACGATGCATGGTTCAAAATCATTTTGTAACGGCTTTCATTAGAGTCCTTTTAGTGATTTCAAACAGATGTACAGTACATTGAGGGGGAATGACAGATGTTCAATGGCTGGATTAGATTTTTCATGATACACATAGATTGAATAATTATTAAAAACCAATTCTGACAACCTTATTGTCTGCGCACCAAATGAATGCTGTGATTTTCACTGAAACCTCTATAATATGGCCGCTTTGATATTTGGCTTCTCAAGGAATGAAAAACTGCCTCTGCATTGAAATAAGTGGGAGGATTCTTTGTCAGCGAGTAAACAAAGCAGTGTGACAAGCCAATACCCCTCCCCAGTGTTTTAGAAACACAATAAAGAATCAGATCAAATCTGGATTAAGGATAAAATGCCTGCAGCACTTTACATTCACTGTACAACTGTATAGATTTTGAGCTTTACCGGGATACTTACCAGGAGACACCATCTGGTATAAGTGTATTCTTTTGGAGTCTTTTATTTATTCAGTGTAAACCATACAGCTTGGTGGATCCCTTCCACAGACGTGTGTTATGATAATCAGATCATAGTACATGCACAGTATTTGTCACAAAAAAGGAAAAAAAAGTGACATGCCTGCTGAAACTGTCAACAACACTTGTAGGAAATAAGAATGTATTTAAGAATTTATATGACTAATGTCTTCAAGATATCATTTGTGTGTGTGTGTATGTGTGTGTGTAGAGTTATGGCTTGTGCACATGAATATTCAGACGGACTCTGTGTACATTGTCAAAGCTAAGCATCCTCCCTCCCTTATGGCAATGTAGGTCACATTTTCCTCCAACTCTGCCTCTTGAGTGTCTCAGCATGAAGCGAGCTCTGCCCCAACTCTGGATGCCACCAAACACAGAGCTGGCACAATCTCGTGGGACACACACACACACATATGCACACTTGCAAGCATTCACAAATACACACTAACCACACACAGAAACACTTCGACAGATGCAATGCCAGGCAGACCTCAGACATGTTACCATACTGCACCACTGTCTGGGACCTCCTTGGCCACTTCATCCCCAAACCACTGGCCTCATAGATCCAGCCTTAGGCCAGGCCGGCCCTGCCCAGCTGCGTATGATCCAGTCCAGACCAGAGCTGACACAAGTCCATCCTACATCCACACCATCCACATCACTCTCCGCGTCTCCCTAAACTCATCACTTCTCTCTGGATGGATGGGGACTTGGGATCGACGGCAGGCTAGCCGCCTCCGTCCTTGCCATTGCCATCTGCTTGGTGAGCCCAAGGAAAGCGAGAGGAACGCTCGCGTGCGTCTGCCAACCAGCCGGCTAGTCTTTGCCGAGGGCCGCTGTGTCCAAAAACGCTGTGCCGTGCCGCAGAACCTTAACTCACTGTCACAGGGCCGTCCAATGTGATTGATCTGGTCCATTTAGTCAGAGCAGCCAAGTCTGGAGGAGGCCTGGTGCTCCTGCTGCCCCTCCAGCCCCCTTCATCCCACTCTAGCCCTGACATCCCAACTAACACAACACAAACACTCGAGCCCTGCCAGCTGGCCCACAGGCTTGACATGCTCTGCCTGCTTATCAGTTAACACACCACAGGCCTAAAACCAGGCTTACATGGCCGTCCACAGCTCAATCGTTTTGGCGGTGCTATTGACAAGTAATTGAATTGAAGTGAATGAAATGAATGCTCATAGAGTAATATGCTTTTAATCCATGATGTCATTTTATTGGAAAATTGTCTCATATTCATTAACATCACATTTGCAAAGGCTCAAGAGGTTAAATGTGTTTTTCCTTTTTTTTTCCCAGTAGCAATTGTTCCTTGTACCACCAAATTAAAATGCAAGAAGACATTTTCTTTTCACCGATGTAAAAATACAGTGAGAGTAGAGACGCCTACAGTAGCACACTCTATATTTTCACAAATGTGTCTCCCGGAGCATTCGTATTACATTTATAAGTGACAGATGAAATGGAGTTCAGAGGAAATTAAAGAGGTCATCAGGACAAGTTTGCACGTTTCATTTTCCATCCTTAATATTATTACCTGTTCATCATCATTCCTCTTATTGGAAGGCTGGTGCTCTGGCTTCATTCACTGCGGGGAAGACATTTCATTGGTGTTTAGTTACTATGAAAATTAGTTCCCTAGACACGTAGGTCACGGCCACAGCCCTTCATCCAGTTGCTTTTTGTGCTCTATGTGTATTACATCACTTTGAAATCGGGCAAGTCCAAAGGACAGAGTTCTCAATACTCCCTTTTAACAGACCGACTGTTAGTTTTTGGGATTTACCCACAGTTACAGTTTGCCCTAAAATTCCAACCACATCATATGGGGTTATTTTTCTTCCTAGACGTCTGACTGCTGCTGAGGAATCAGTTCTCGAGCTGCTCAATTTCACTGCGTAAACAAAAAATGATTGTAGATTTAGCGTTAACGTCGAGTGAGGTTTTCTTGATTTGTTGATACAGATGAAACGTTTAGCTGGAACAGACAACGCTTTAGAGCTTTAATTGTGAGTACTGAAGCGAGGCAAAGACACAGAGCTTTTAGTTTGGGGAGATCCAGAAGAGAAATGGATTCTATGTATTGCAAGTACACCGAGTGAGTTTGAGGAACTCGGTGGAAGTTGTTAGGAATATTGCATGTCCTCTCACTTTAATATTTAACAAGAGGAAAGCTTTTTCTCTGAAACTTTTTAGTATCCTTTGGTCACTGGATGTTTTCCTCAGCTCACACAGTGCTCTATCTCTCTCTTTTTACTTTCCACCTCTTTCTCTCTACCTCTCTACTCTTTGCTATTTCTGTATGATGTTTGCCGCTAAAGGCCTTCTTTTTTTTTTTTTGCATTAGTCAAAGGGTAAAAAGGACAAAAGTGAATGTCTATTTCATACATTGCTTATTTTCTTTTCTTTAACTGAGAAATAAACCAATTATTTGAATTTACCCCAGCAATAAGCCATAATTCCTAGTTGCTGCTCAAGAGGTTTTTGTGTAATAGAGCCCATACAGTGTGTAAATGATCTTAATCTCTACGATCGTCCGACCAAATATGAAGTCACACTATGGTGAGACAACCTAAGCAAACTCCCTATCGGACTGAGGCATTTGGCGGAGCAATCTGTGAGCTGTCCAAGGACCACCATGGGAACTTTACTAGGGGGGTTGGCTAGAAGGATTGTGGGAGCGTAGTGACAGTTGGGGGACTTTTCTCATGTGAAAAGAGCTCAGCAGCCTTAGAGAAACACACACCACTACAAACAGAGCATCTATGACCTGGTAATGAGGCAATCTCAATTTGATCATTTTAAAAGTGTCGCCACCCCCTCCACACTCACTCTCCTCTCTCTTTTTTTTTCCTGCCAGTCTCCACATTCACAATTGTAGCCAGGTTAATTAAAGAATTCTCTTCTTAATTCCCCAGAATATAATCATGACAGTTTTACAAGCAGCAAGGTAATATGATCTCATATTTTTGTTTAGTGCTGCAAACCGTGCTGCAAAGTAGTTTTAACCGTGTCTCCAATGGTGACATCTCATCATGGCGCAGTATGAAATGGTCCTGAAGTTGAATGAGACTCAAACAAAAGCGTGAGGGAATTAGTATTTGCGAGGCACATTTCCAGAAAGTGTTTATGTTCTTCTTAAAGCTTTTCTCTGGCAGAAGCGATTACATGAACGTCTCCTACTTATTTGTTTTCATCTGAACATTTGGCTGAGGGGTTTATCCATCTTGACAAGCACATAATATGGTTTTTGGTGCTGTGAGGGGGAAAAAAAAAGAGAGAGATTGGAGGAGAGAGAGGGGAGGAAATGTGAAAGTTAAAACAGAGGCTCTGTGGTGGGGTTTTATCACTTTTCTTGCTCTTCCCTCCCTCTCTTTAGCAACATGCTTAACTCCCGAAAGATGTGTTGAAAGATCACAATAATCCCCTCGAAATGACATTAGTCTTCACTCTCCTCTTTGAGTAGGTGGAATGTATCTGAGCCAAATTACTGAAGACACTCTAGGGTGTTGGGAACGATGTGATAAACATATAAAGTTCCCAATGTAATTTGATTAACTCTAAAAGTATAAATATGGTATCTGCTCAGCATTCCATGCTAAGCCTATTAGAGGCTCTACAGTAAATGAATTTTGGTCCATATGATAGTTTGACTTAACTTCCTGAGCAGTCAAAAGGTATCTAATAAAACAGCAAAGGTTTTTCTAAACTTTTTTATTAGTGGTCAGTTAGCTTTAAACACCACTACAAAATAAATCATCTTTAATTCAGAACACAGACTCATGTGCTGTGTGTGAAGGTTCTGACCATAACTGATTATAAACTGGGGTTCAAATATGCAAACCGTGGGCCAAAATCGTCCCGCAAGAGTTTCCAGTCCTTGCAAACCTTGCAAATTTTTCAATAAAATAAACTGCTACTTCTAATTAGGAGAGATTAGTGACAGAAAGGGGGAAAACTTGCTACTTCCATTCTGGTAAAATAGCTCTGGAGCCAAGGTTTGACACTTAGTTTGTGAAAACATGCTTACTAAAAGCTGCAGAAATCATTCAGACTGCATGAATTCTACATTAGAGTGAAGAGACTTACTGTGGCAAAAAGGATTTTAAGTTTGCTCTATTTCTTTCTTTTTTTTTTTTTGTAACAAATTTCAGGTTGTTTAAAATTGATTTTTCAAAAAGTGCATGTGAACATTTTCAGTATGTATTTTTTTTTCTCAAACAGAGGTAAGACTTTGGGGTTGTTAAAACGCTGCTATGCTATCATTTCACTAGTCTGGTCTATTCGGCTGTATGCAGCCCCTGAACTAAAATTAGCTTGACACCCCTGGATTAAGACATCGTTTCCATTCATCCCATCACTGTGCAAGAATGCATTTTATAGTGCACATCCCTGAGCAAAACAGGGACGAAAGAGGCCTGAAAGCAAAATTATTAGGTTTGGGTGGACAAGAAAGGTAAATGCCTAACATTGACTGGATGGATTGTTGTGTAGCACAGCATCTTAACCACTTGGCCGGTACTTGAAGCGAACTTCAAAATGCAGCATCGCAAAAATGTGGACCTCTCCTTCCTACCAGTGCGGCATTTTGAACATTGCAGAAAGAGCCCCAAAGTGCTTATTTCTTCTCCGTCAAATTGGGAGTCTGGGAGACTGTATTGAAGTGCTGAGCTCCAAAAAATTGCTGCCAAGATATGCCACTGACTTTTCAACCAGCTTTCAGTTGAAACAGTATAATGTTGGAGAGGGAAAGAGGGGCCTTTCTGTTTTTTTTAACAGTGTTGGTGGAACTGATGACGACCCCAATATGTTTGTAATTTGTGTTTTTACGTGAAAATCTATCTATCTATCTATCTATCTATCTATCTGAATTGTGTCATGTTGTATCCTATGGTGTATGCATATGTCTAACAGGGCTTTGGCGGTCCATATAGTTCTGTATGTGTGAGGCTGTCTGTTTGCCGATCTGCTTCCCCGTGTGAAGTGTTGGATAATTAGCTGCCTTATCAGCCTGGGACATGGGCAGTCTCCTCTCCACTGACAGGTCATGGAGCCCAGGACCAGCAGGAGGTTTTGAGAAAAGGAGGAGGTGGGATGATAAGGCCACAGGAGGAGAGACAAGGAGGGACAGGGAGAGAGAGAGAGATAGAGAGAGAGAGAGAGAGAGAGAGAGAGAGAGCAAGGGGGAGATGGTATTAAATGAAGAGAAAACAAGGGAGGGAGGTAAAGAATCAGACAAGACCTGAAAGAGAGGAATGGGATGAGGAGCCAGACAGAGGAGTAGACAGAGAGATGGAGCAGTTAAAGAGGGGGAGACAGTCAGGCCCCACAAGGACAGAGCAGCTGCTCCGGCCTATCAGCTCTCCTACAAGACCTCGGCGCTCATTAGCATAAATTCAAATGACAAATGTGGCCCGCTTTGGCAAAGACTAATTAATTCACGGAGGGGGGAAAACTCACCACAGTAAGAATTCAAATCATTCAACGCCACAGGCCTGTACAAGTGTTACGAGGGAGCATGTCGAGCGCCATTGTAGTTCGGAATTAAGCGCAGTTCTTTATAGGTTACAGGGGGAAAGAAACAGTTTTAATATATGTTTCTTGATTATATCTTAAGTTTTCAGGTTGGGCATTGATAGTTTGGAAAACTGTGTGTGTTATAATGCTCTTTGGAAACATTTCTGATTTACATATGATGGGTGAGTGGCAGTGATTGGGATGATTAGACTGGTTGAACTTGTTTGGTATATTTTCACACACACACACACAAAAAAAAAAAACTCAAGACTTCCTGATTTATGGAGAGAACAATGGACTGGAAAAGATTGCTTTGCACTGAAGTAAAGGCAAGCGACGATGCCTGAGAAACACGGGGAAGGTTAAGTGCTCCCCCTTGTGTTCAGAACACATACTTTTGCTGCCGTCTCACATGACAGAACATCCTTTCTCCACATGATTTAAAACTATCTAATACGAACATACATATTTCAGCAAATACCAGCACAGAGTATAGTAACTCAACATTCAGTCCTTTGCTTATTTCCTTAATATCGTAAATATTACGCCATGTTTCCTTAACTAAAAAAAGTCAGCCAATGAAATGTCTTTCGTCTCAAGTTTCACTAACAAGCTGATCATTCTCAGGGGATTTGTGTAAATTGAATCAATTCAGCATGTTGGCAAGTCACACGGAGTGGCGTGGGGGGCCTAAACGATCCGTTTGAATGAGATTAGAGATAAAGTATCTGTTTCATGCCCCAGCTTGCACTAGCCTTCAATCCTCTTTGTTTTCCACTTTACAGGAGGTTTAACTGGCCAGAACATCTGGCTCTCATCAAGTCCAGGTGTCCCTGCAACCGTGTGTGTGTGTGTGTGCGCGCGCCTGAATACGTGCGTGCCTGAATGCGTGCGTGCCTTGCCCTCCCTGCCTCTCACCCTCCTCGATCTGTGTCTGTCTCACTTTCTCTACCTTCTTACATCTTTTCTTTTATTCCCCCTCTACTTTCCCCCCTTCTCCAAAACATACCAAGCTCTGCCAGGTGCAACCGTTTTCCTCACCAAATCCCTTGTTAAAGACCCCACAATGGCCGTCCAAGTGTGCTCCCTCCTAAACCAGGCTCTTCCTGCTCCATAATTACATCAAAACAGAACATGTTGTGCAGTGTGAGGACTATTTATACATCTACATTGAGAGCCAGTTTTCGCTCTTTCTGCTTCCAAGGAACATCCTTCTGTGACTACTGTGCGTGCATGTGTGTCTGTGCGTGTGTATAAGTCTGCGTGGGTGCTGGGGGAGTAAATGGGTGGTGGTTGGCAGTGTGAGTGTGATTCTCCAGGTGGCATAGAGGGGCCCCTGTTACCGCTGCCCATTACCAATTACTCAAAGACTCTTACACCTGTAGAAAACATTATATCTTGACCAAAACATTGAGAATATGTGGTGCGCTTTTTTTGTCTTGACAGTGGCGGACAGCTAAAACGATTTGACGGCGAGGTTATAACCGACTGCTCGTTCAAAAAGGATCATTCTCGCAAAGCCACAACTATTATGGGCCTACTATTCATATCTTCATATGAGGCCATCACAATTTCCATACTAGCTTCATATGAAATACGATTGCTCTTTGGTTTAAACTACAGAATGGTCTTTGTTGGAGCGATCTCATAACCGTGCAATGTTCCAGCCTCTAATGGGCAATTACACTGTAGGCCCGGTCATTTATTTATTTAATACCATCGCTACCATGGCAATGACGTTTGTCTCATTCATAGTAGCCCATTGTCATTGAACATTTCAGTTTGGTTCTGAACTCTCTACATTCAAAGCAGAAAAATGTGTATTCTTTATCAAATAAATGAGTAAAATAAATACAAATTCTTAAATCCTCACGTTATATTTTAATTTTTTTTTCATTAAGTCTTGAATCAGTTTCTCTTGTCATTTTTTTTTTGTTTGTGAGGAGGAATGAGATTCATTTGAGATTGAAATAAAGATAAACAATTAGCTTGTGTGACAAGTACCAGAATAAAAAAGTGTATACGTAATGAAAGGGAAAAAACATTGACTAACCTGACAGAATGACAAGCTTTAGCAGGAGTTGTTAATTACAATATGACACACACTTCAGTATCTGGAGTCATTTGCAAAAAAAAAAAAATAAAAAATAAAGAAGAAAACAATTGATTTTCACACTTGAATATAAATCTCACAAGCTCTGTGCATGGCAGGAGGCTATTTAATAAATCCATCTGCTATATAAACTTTTTTTTTTAATCTGCACAGGGTCCACTTTGATGTAAAGGAAGAGAGGGTATAATACAGTCAAGAAATGCATTGCCCCCACACTCACCCTATCAACTTAAGCAGAGTGTCATGGCGGGTGGCAGCTTTGATAGGTTATCCACTGAAGGGGCTCTCTGATAATCCCGGGGCACTTCAGAAAGAGCTACAGAGCTAACCAGGATCACTAAAACTGTAAGCTTGTAACATGAACATGCAATCACAATTTCAAGAGAGGTGTACTTCTAATAGAGGATAAAGTTGGATTATGATTTATGGTTTTTGATTCAGACGTTAAGCATCAATCGCTCAAGAAGGGCCGTGCAGGGTCAGAGGCGATGTCAGCTCAGTATGGGCAGGATACGCCCTGGACAGGTCACCCATCTATCACAGGGAAAACACAGAGAAATATCCAACCACCCACACACATTTACACTTACAGGCAAGTCACACTCGCCAGAGACATGTCTTTGGATTGTAGCACAGGGATAAAACAAATTCACTCAAAGAAAGAACATGCAGACTCCACACAGAAAGTCTCCCAAAGCCAGAATTGACCCTGGTTCTTCACACTGTGGGACAACAGTGCCAACCACGAATCACCCAAAAGAAATGAAATCCTTTTTTTCTTCATCCTTCTGCTTTGGTGTTTTCCATCCGTCAAGCCATCTTCCTCATTCCACACACTACGCAAGTAGAATCAGAAGACAAAGATCCATCTGTTGCGACAGCTCACAATACCTTACTGGCATACATGGAGCAATAAGGAAGGGAGTGGAGGGATCACAAGAGGAAATGGTTTCATGGCTGAGCTGACTGTTTGTATTAGTGCATTTCAAATGGGCATCGTCTGCTACCACTCTGACATGGTGTTGCTCTCGCCTTTGGCGTGCGTCCATCCATTCAGAGTGACGCGCGTGCACGCATGTCTCTCGTCACGTACGCACATACACATAAGCGTGCCGTGACGCGCGGAAACGCACGCCTTCCTCCGACCTCCCCGCTGTGTCTGACACAGCACCCATGATCCTTTGCCTCGCGGGCTGTGAGCTGTCAGAGTGACAGGGCCATGAGGAGGTTGACATGTGACGCTATGAGACAGGATCAAATGTGTCATCATCTCCTCAAACAAAGACACAAAAAGATGAGATACTCTTTTCTGTCTGCAACTTAAGCTAATTTCTGTCAGTAGTTTCACAGCCTAATTTCCAATTTGTATTATTTTCTATTTGTTAGTTTGGAAAAATGACTTCTGTCACTGCGTAGGAAAAAGTCGAGAGTGATATATTTTGTTTTGACAAGTATGGGAAACACTGTGAAGTCATGTTGCACCCTTAAAGTCCAACAGATGTTGGTCCAATTGTAGTTACCACATATTATAATTTATCACCTATAATTACATCTTGGACAGGACAAAATTTCACCTCCCAGAATATCAGGATTATGCAATTATTGTAAGATCAGCTGACCATAAGAATTATAACAATCACATGCACATCATCAGTAAAACATTACACTTTCTCCCTGGAGACAACAGGAGAACATAGAGACAAAGATTGGACAGTAACTGAAAAAGCGTAAGAAACACAGCGTCCTGACTTCTCTCCGATGCCAAACTATCAAAACACAAGTATGTACACTGTCCAACTACAGTGAATCCAAGAGATAGAGGCCTGATGTCATTGCTAAGAGTATAAAACAACCTCAAATCTTGTTGAGTGTCATTTAAAATTGATCAAATCCAATCAAATATAAAAAAGATGAACTTTTGTTACCTACAGGTAGTGCAGTGCACTACATTCAACTTTAAACTTTAAATTCTTGTGTCGCAGTTTCAAAGATTCACACTGGAAATGCTTGGATGACTGAGGACAAGAAGCAACTTCCAAAAAACCTGATGCTTGATCTGGTTCAACCTTTTGCTCGAGTTAAACTGCTTGTTGGTTATAGCTTTTACTGATCTTCTTCACTTGCTTTCTTTGTTGAAGGCAGAGATGGAGCAGTATAATCTGGTTGCACTTGATAAGACCTGTGGCTTGTGATTGTGTTTGAAGAAATGTCTCCATTCATTGTACAAGATTCATTACTACTGGGACGTACTTAAACAATAAACAACAAAAAGACTTTGAAAAAACATGAGCCACTGGAGTTTTTGAGTTTTGCACCAAAAAAAAAAACAAAAAACTGAAGTTGAATGGTAATGGGGCTTTACATACAGCATTGCAGTAAACTGCTTTAAGCTTCCTAACACACTTTAAATACTTTCTCGTTTACATTCAGTCATTCATATACACACACTAATATCAACTACTGCCATGCAAAGTGCTTTAACACCAACTCCGGTTTCACTGTCTTGCTCAGGAACACTTTGTCAGGATGATATGAGGGAGTGAACCTCCAACTCTGGGAGCGGTAAACAAACAACTCTACTAACTGAGCCTTCTTTACCCCAAAATCGTGTTGTGTCTGGTTAGCACTCTTTACCCCACAGTGATAATCTCCACAATTCAAACCTGGGATTATCAAACTGCAGGATGTTTGATTGTTCTAACTGTGCATGTTTCTGTGTGTCTGAGTGTTATTTTCAAAACAACGTCTGGCCTTTGATGGGCTGGTGACCTGTCCAGGATGTACATGCCGTAGTCATCTGGGATCGGCTCCACTCCAGTGTAGCCTTGATATTCAGATAAAGCATTACAGAAGGCGGATGGATAAATTGATCATGTTTGACTCAAATGATACACAAATGATATATATCTTGATCACAGACTAATTGACTGACTCTGTTAAAGTATGACTCAATGCACAAGGAAAAAAAAACTTAAAAAATTTCTGACCTGAGTTCAATGAAAAGCTAAAATTAGAATGAAGGGGGAAAAAAAAAAACATATAACATTACTGCTGTAGATGTCTACTGTCTACTCTGCTGTTGTGTGTCTGACAACCTGTCGTCGGGTACAATGCTTGAGTGTGGACGTGCGGACACACACACACACACACACACACATACACACAGAGCTAGAGGGGGTGAGAGTGAGAGAAAGACAGACAAGAGACAGAGTGAAATTTTTTCTTAGTTGAATCCGTCCGCGGCTGTCCAGGTTTCTGCTGTGTTAGTAGACTGCACATCCACACCAGCTCTTTATTGTTCCTTGCACTGTGGTAATGGAAAAAGAGTCAGTGTGTCACGGAAGAGTAGGAAGTGGTGGCCAATAGCCACGGGCCTCAGGCCCTGTATGGCCCCTTAATGGTTGGCATCTCTTTATACTCTTTCTC
>OMNM01000666.1:0-19036 GCA_900302745.1 Parablennius parvicornis
AAAAAAAAAAAAAAAAAAAAAAAAAAGACCCTGAAAGCTCACAAGCTGGTTTATTGAGACCTTTGAAGTGAGAAATAGTGGCTCATCAAATATGAATGCCACAGCTCTGCTGCTGGAGAATTGCATATGTCATTGGAAAATTAAAGTATTTTAAAGTTAATTTACAGCTCTGCTCATTTGCTCTGCTGGGGTGTGACATTGGGATCTTACCCCAGGAGAAGCGATTAGTCGTCAAACATCTTGAAGGGGGGAAGAGAAAAGAAACAAAAGACAGCACATGGCTGCAGGGAGCAACAACAGAGACACGCAGCAAATAAAATGCTCCTCGTTGCCTTTATGCAATTACTTGACTGAGTATTCTGCCCTCAGCAACAATCATCAGGCCTGAGTTCATTTCAATTACTCAGTTCAGGGTGACCAAAACACAGTAGAGACACTAAATCCCACCACTGGTGGAACGAAAGCTAAAGATTTAAGAATGGATGTTGGATTTTGTTGGAATAAATGTGTTTGGAATGCCTGTGAAAATAAATGTAGCCATTGATTATTCATGCTTTTCCTTTAGAACTTTTCTGACAAATTTTACAAAGTGTCACCCATAATTATGAGTACTTGCATGGTTTTTTTTTTATCATAAAATTATCAAATGATTATATAACTCGGCTTCATGTACGTGTTTAATATGTCACTTTGAAAACATTTTTCAGAAGACAAAAGTTAAGAAACGGTGATTGGAAATGATGAATATACTAAAATAATTGGGGCTGTTGCTGTTCTGCTTTGCAGCCAAATGATGCTGTTTTTCCTCTTTCCCCAGCTGAATAAAAACCCGCCGGAGAAAGGATTATGGCCACATAGGTTGTATCATCTCTCGCTGTTTTCTATTTTGACAGAAGTATTTGTGAAGCGGGGATCTTGTCTTATTTTGACAGGTTGTGCACTGGACTTTTGATGCAGTATTCCTTTTATTTTGCCCTTCCACGGACAACTTTGACAAGTTTTTTCTCTCTCAAGTCTTTTCCCTGCCCGAGTTAGGCTCTCTCCATCAAGAAATTCATGAACCTTGACTGCTCTATCAAAGGAAACTAGAAATAACTTGGCCAGTGGTCCGTCTCTGGTTGTCGTTCTTGCTAAAAATGGCTCCTTGCGATTAAAATGACATATCCTTGGCCTTTATCCCATCTTCCCTCCAAAGTATCAAGATGTTCTCCACAGGGTTACAAGGAGAGCCTGCGGTGCCAGCTAATTCATCAGATGCTGTGCAGCGATGACTAAAAATGTCGCCTTGAATGTGCTGGCTTTCTCCCCCAGCTTTCCCCCTTTTCAACACATGCTATGGCACCAAAAGCCTCAGCTAATGAGCAAATCACTGTCCCGTGTGCATTGTGCTGCACAAAAAAACTATAATGGAGTAAAAAAAATGAGGAAATGGTGGGGGAAAAAAAGAAGAAAAGAGGAAAACACAGTAATGAGTGAAGCTGTGAAAATGTAAGTTAAGTGCTGACCCTCGTGGCCTAATGGCTCTAAATAGCATCTGAATGTCAGAGTGGTTCGGAGAAGGGCAGCTGCTGCCCAAGGGTAACGGGTGATGCTTTGAAGTTGTGAAAAGGGGGACCAGGCAATGGAAGGGCAGTGTGAGATGGATTGGGAGGGAAGTTTCAGACGGTGTTGGGTCAGGTGCTGCGCGGTGGTCTGCCTTCACTTCAGGAGAGGCACTGTGTCACAACTTGGCCTGAAGAGCAGAAAGACTGCAGAGAGGCAGAAAGTCTCCGAGCGCATGTGGAATTAGACCCACAGGGAGGCTGGTCTGTAAAGTCATTACCGCTGACAAATGGTTATCACGGCTGCTTGACCTTAAACCAGCAGCATGTAAATAACAAGAAGGTCATTCATCAACTACGACACCTGTGGCTCACACAGCCGTCAATCTCCTATGTTTTATTTAGGTTTCAAACTTTCATTCAGCGCCATCAGTGTGCAGCTTTGAAAAAAATGTGTTGCATCTTCTCTGATCTGTGTTACATGTACTGTATTCACGCCGTGTTTTTTTTTCTTTGATTGTTTCTTTCTGACATTTCTTTCTGAACCATTTTGTCAGTTTTTGGGTGCAGAGTACATAATGATGTGTTCTGAAATTACAGATTGTACGACTTTGAGAAAAACAGTAGTTGATGTTTGCTTTTTCAGTCTGCATTCTTGTTGGCAAATATCAGACCTCAAAAGATATCTGTGCTTGTGTTGTGACTCAGCACGTCGTTCTTACTTTTGCAAATGATTTAGGGGGATTTTACTCAAAGGAGCAAACACAGGTAGAAGAAACAGGCAGAACTGAGCTTGCCCACATGCAGTTTTGATTCCTCCTCCATCCACTGGAACACTTTCTATAAATAGGATCTCTACATTTCTGGTGTCCAATCTGCTCTCAGTCTACAGTAAAGGGGTTTTAAGGTCACCACATCAACTTCCACTTCACTCTACCACAGTGCCTGCTCTTGTATTTTCTCCTCTCATTTTGTTCTGTTCTGTTTTTATTGCTTGTGAAGTCAGTATCTGCAAGTATCCACTCACACCATTAAAATGTTGAAAATGTAGGTTTTTATACCTTCTGTTTTTGTCATATTTACACATGTATTTGTCAAGACAGATGCACTTTATTCAACCTAATTTGTAAAAGCTTCAAAACTGAATCATCAAACATCAAAGACTTTCTCATACAAATACTCATTGTATTGCAAATATGATGGACGTCTTGTTTCACTGTATTTTAAATTTTTTTTGCATGAAAAATTTCTGTCAAACCTTCACAGGAAAAAAATCAAAACTGAACAGGACCACAGTTGATACAGAAACATCATTTAGGAGGTTCAGTGAACAGTGTGAGGCCCCTTAAAAAACGATTTTTGTCTTTCCCGATTCCATTGTCGTTTACTCTGAACCTCTTTTTAATGAGCTCCTGGGTGTCGAGGCAGTGCATGAAGGTGGTGCGCGAAGCATTCAGGACACTGGGAAGACTTCCCAGAGTGGCTTTTTTAATTGAGCAACCTTTTTTCTGTCTGTCCCCCGATGGGCTGCAGGCAGAAAAGGTCCAGGAGCCGGCATCTGTGAGTCGTGGCTGTGCTCTTCCAGCTTCCAGATGTGACCTCTTAATCAAAGGCTCACAAGATTAGTGAAACCCATTGAGGTGCAGGCCTGACGTGATTCATGCTCAATAATCCATCTCATTTTCCCTCGCACGGTGCAATAAAAGCAAGCGTTTATTCACCAGCGATGCCTTTTTATTCATCACTAAAGAGCCTGAGTGGGACATGGAAATGAAGTGAGCTGCATTCATTGATGGGAACGGAGAAGGGGGGCGTGGATGAGAGGGCGACAGGTGCACGCTTGGAGTGCTACTCTGTCAGGTCTTCTTTACACTTCTAATAGAACTAATTATAAATAACATTTGTGTGTGTGTGTGTGTGTGTGTGTATTTGTGTGGGTGCGTTTGAAGCTGGAGTCAGTTTTTGTTGGGTATTTCTGTTCCTGTGCTCGGTTAGACTTGGTTGTATTTAGGACATTGATGAAAGGGGATGGGTACAAAATGTGGCTTTTTCCTATCTGAAGGCATTGTCTGTGTCATTGGGCTTTCAAAGTGTTTTATCAGCAGAGCACAAAATGATTGTGTGAAATTTGCTGCGCAGGCTTTGCTGAATTGGCAGCAGAAGAAGTCTATTCTTCTCGAGATGTCTAGCTCAGGGGCGTGGAATTTCCTCCTTTCGCACTTTACTTGATACGTATATTTCCTATTTAAATTAAAGAAGGCGTTTGATGTGGATCTCACTGGGCCTTCGGTCACAGAAGGGTTATTTCATGCTTTATGTCTATCTTTCTTTTTGCTGATATCCGAAGACTTTGAAGTGTGACATTGATATGTAAATCTGCCACCAGCATCTCACTTGAAGTCACATATTTTATCAACTTAAGTAGGATAGTTATATTATCACTTAGATGATCAGCTGGTTGCTCTTTTGAAGTGTTGCACTGATAATGTCGTTATTATGAAAAGACTGAGGAATACACACTGCGGAAAATATACACGTGCACTTTCTTGCCACAGGTTAGAAAAAGACAATTGATACTGCTGTCAGGTCTGTTCAGTAAATAGATCAGTTCGCATAGAGACTGAAGGCAAAAGGAAAAGGCTTGCCTGGGCTCTTTCAAACTGGAGCAAAGTGTGTCAGTATCACTGCATCTTCAATGGGTTTATTGACATTTTTTAATGCAGAACAGATCTAAAATGTTAATTTGCGAGCTGTAGGAGGTTTGAACATTTGTTTTCCCTGAATTCCTCCAACATCTAGCAACGAAGTTCATACTAATTAAAAGAAAGTGAATTTTTTTCTGACATCTGACCCAGTTAACGGGTACGTCGAGGAATTTCTAGATGAGTTTTGTATCGTTCACGCTCGTATGATAATTACCTTAGTAGTGTGGAAAGTGATGCTGTAGGTGTAATTTTAGTGTATCTCTTTGTCACTATGTGTTATTCTGTATAAACATTGACACCACTTTCTTCCATAGTTTAAAGTAGAACTGGATCTTCCTACCATTGCACGGTTTGAAACCAGAGGCCCGTTTTTTAAAACCTTGTACCAAAGGACAAACTATTGACAAAAATTCCAAGTAGTTGTACTGTATACAACCTTTTTTAATAGCAGTATACACTACAATATTAAAACTAATAAATTGATTTATAATGTAGTAGCGGCATGTAAGTTACTAAGTTAATGAGTTCTTTGAAGTTTAACATATATCTGAGAAATTGTAAGACAATTTCTGTCACATTCAGTCTTTCATTGCTTGCCTTTCAGCTGTTCTTGGTCTCTGTCTGCTTTGCGTTTGTCAATTATTTTTTCACATGTTGAAGGAAACTGTAGCAGCGAGAGCAGACCTTGATAATAAGTGCGATGCCTGGTCATGCTTTGGTGAAAG
This sequence comes from Parablennius parvicornis, assembly GCA_900302745.1. Lineage (NCBI taxonomy): Eukaryota > Metazoa > Chordata > Actinopteri > Blenniiformes > Blenniidae > Parablennius > Parablennius parvicornis. Next base: position 4,972 of record OMNM01000666.1, read on the forward strand.
AAAGATGTGATATAGTTGTTAGGAGGTGGCAGCAGGATGTGGCTTATCTTAGACCCAATTTGTCTCAGCCTGAGGGGTTCAAAGCTGGAAACATGTGGCCCGTCAGCCAGAAAGTCTTTTTTGGCTCTCACTTTGTGTAAAAATCACGTGCAATTTTTCCAATAAATTTGAGAAATAAGGTTGGCCCAATGTAGATTGTACTCCTAGAATGATGTGTGAATGTAATAAAACACCATAGATGGAAATCATGATTCGTTGGCAAAACAGATAAATGTTCCAGCAGTATATCAGCAATTGCTATTAAGAAGATTTGTTCAGTGTCACCCCTCAACACTAACATAGCATCCCACTTATATGCAATGAAAGCTGCAAGAAATGTCTTGGGGAGTGGCTTAAAGTCTGAAAACTCATTGGTGCATTGGGGACTTTGGATTGCACTTTTAAAAATAACATCTAATGATCATAACTGATGTTGATAAATAAAAGTAAAGAGGAAGATTCGATGAGAACCCTTTAAGAAAATCTCTAAGAAACCACTTTGCTGTAAAACAAATGCATGAATTTGGAATTGTAGTTATTTACACATTATTCTGCTTTCATTTTACTGGTTTGGCTCAATAGAAATCATAGAGGGTGGTATGTGGCCGTGAAGTAAAATGAGTTCATATGCCGTATCAGTTGGTGGCATTCATGCAACAACTAACCAACCAATGAGCCGACCAGTGGAGCATTAAATATGTACATTTGAATAAATAAGGGCTTTGATTTTTGTGACCTTACTATGATGGTCAGATGCCTACTGGACAATCTTTACAAACCACTGTGATAGATACAAATGCGTGTTTTGTCTGCTCACTGAATAGTGCCTGCTAAGTTTTGGCCATGTCATTGTGTATTTACTGCTCGTTTGTAAAGTGAGCAGATGTGAGAGGGAACTCTTATCTAATCAGATTAAAAGTTATCAGAATAAACAACCCACATAAACAAATACCGCAGTAATAAAAACATCCTATCATGACAGGGATAGAGAGATTATGTGTAGGAATTTATTCTCAGTGGGCTTCACCATTTTATTTTTAGCGGGTCCCGTATCTCCAGGGCTAGTAACCTGTATTGCCACCAGCCACGAGATGTTTGGGCTTCAATTTTAGGGGAGGTGTCGCATCATCCATTTTAATATAGAGTTCTGGGTACAAACAAGCGCAACACCGCGAATGCCTTCAGCCTAGACTGACAAATGTGTAGTTATTTCCATATTTACCAGCAGTGCATCTCTCCTCCCTCCCTCACGACAAGCTTTCTCTCCGTCCTTACACAGCTTTAACCCGTACAGACCTGGAGCAGCTTAGACACATTCCTCCCTCAAGAACTGAGTGTGCGTTAGTGTATGTTCCCGTTTTGACCTGCAGAAAAACACATGGGAGAAGGTGAAATCGTGTTGCATTCAGCTCTAATGGTCTGGACAGGATTGGATAAATGCAAACATTGCGTCGGTTGTTGATGGGTTGAACACCGTGATGTGATTTGAGTTCTGCCTTTCTGGGCTATTTTCTCGTGCATAACCAAACCCGGAGGCAAAGCAGGATGAGCCGCTCTTTCTTTGTTTTCACACTTTATGCCAAGCTAAAGCTAACATCCCTCTGATTTTCACGACATATTTTTCCTGCCACATGTCACACTGGTAGTGTTTTGGGCTCTAAGTCGTTCTTGCTCTTCTCATATCTCAGTCGATCGGAGTAAAAGCAGGGTACAGACGACATAAAGACTGACAAGGACAGGTAGTAATTTTCCAGTGGTTGGGCTTGTTCCTTACTTGGTGACAGCTGAATTGTTTCCTTGCCGAGGGAATGATGACTTAAGCATTCAAGTAAAATGCTGCACTGTCTGACTCTGATATGAACCTGGATAAAAAATGTGTCTTTTCTGTAACATGGAGGGGTGAAGACGCTTCTGGTCTAGCTGCATATCTTTGCCTGAATTCAGCATTTTCTGACAGTAATGGGGCATTGTTGTAGAGCACTAATGCTGATAACACTGTGCTGTAAGCTCCTTTATTTATTGTCTCTCTTTATTACTCCCAATCGATCTTTGCATAGCCATTTTCTGTCTGAAAATCAATGCTCTGATTGCATTTGCGTTTCTTTCCTTAACCTCGGCTAATTCCATTGCTCAAAGTGAACCGCCTAAATATCATCCATCTTGAAATGTCACTTTGTTTTGTGGGTAGGTGGCGGGACACGCTGGAGGCTCCAGAGGTAAAGGAGGGCAGCCATGTTTCTGTCAACACAGCTCAGTCCCATTTAGTTCCTGTGCTGCCACTGAACTCTGGCATTTCAAGGACCAGAGCGTGGAACAGGAAGCTCTGGGAAACAAATGGCAGCTGTAGGAGAAGGACGACCTGCTGATTTGTGAACGACGTGGCTCCCAGGAAGTCCTGTAGAATCAGGGATGTAGTGGTCATTGGTATTGTTAGCACAAGGACAAGGTTAGGTGGCATTCACTTGCCGTCAGTCAGACTCCTGACAGTTTCATGTTCTAGGTTTTGGAGCTGGATGCAAGGCGCTGATAAGATGCTGCTCGTTTCAGATTCAACCACACATCTATAATTGGATTTGAACATTAGATAGTAAATACAAGAGAGGAATACCACATTGCAAGAAATCTATATAAAGATTGCAGTCTTTCAAATAGCGTCCCTTTCAAAGAGTTGATGTTGATAGATGTGGGATTATTTTCATTTGTAGTTTCTTCTATTGAACACAAGCACCAAAATCAATTCATGTTTACTATGTGGCAGACATTTTTCTTCAGGGCTTGTTAATCTGGATGTTGACTGTGAGTTCTCATTGGATTTGAAAAAACAGTGTCCATGGTATGCACATTTATTTTCTGCGACAGAAAAACTATTTATCACTATATATGACGAAGCGAAGATGACTGAGCGAGAGACTGAGGGAGATGAAACAGACGATGGTAATGTTGGTTATTGTTAAAAAATGTTGGAGATGTAGTGAAACTACTTTTAGCCGTAACTTGTTAGTACTTGACTTGACAAATTGTGACTGACTTGACAAATCAGTCACGAAATCACAATGAATGAAGTTCAGTTTAAGCATCGTTAGATGCTATGACTGTCAGAAATGACCTTCATCAACCTTGACAACATGTCATTTTCTTCACATCACAAGTCAGGTGTGGAAGTCTGAATGTAACCCGAGAGAGAAAAATGAGGGGAAAAACTTTGCAGAGGACCTGCTGCTGTTGAACTCATTACTCTGAGCACACAGTAATAACTGAAGGAGAGCTGAATGGGTGTATTAACATTTTTATTACCTGCCTAATTCTTTCATCAGGACTGTGATGGCTGGACAGTAAACAATGCTCAGAGAGTTTTTGGCAAGAAATATTAAAATTAAAAGCAGGCAAAAAAAAAAAGTTACATTCCTTTGAATCCCTATTGGAAATTATGCCCTTGACTAATTGTGTGAATGGTCTTTGCATGTCGGCAGTAAATGAGTGAAACATAGAGTGGTTATTATCAGATCCATGTGAGTGTGTTTGCTTAATTTAATTAACCTGACGTGTGTTCTCCATCACGGCTCCTTTAAAAAAAAAAAAAAAAAGATAAACGAGAGAGTGCTACAGCTGCTGTGTGTGTGTTTGTGTGTGTGTGTGTGTGTGTGTTTCTTAAAGGCTGAGTGTATCAGTTGGTTAAAAATCTCTTACTTGTCTGGGCCGGCTCATTAGAATCATGGTTACAAGCTGTTACAATGGTTATAAAGTAATTCCTCCGCTCTCGTTATATGACGGAGCTCCGAGTTGGTTGGTAATTAGATCACACTGTTTCACATCCCTCTCACTGCCCTTGTCTGGTGAGGAGGAGGCTATCTATGGCCTGCTTTAATCCAGCACATACTGTAACAACACTCCTCCTGATCGTCTTCTGTCACTTTCTTACATGCTGTGGAGGAGGAGGAGGAGGAGGAGGAGGAGGAGGAGGATGAGTGATATTCAGCAGCTAATTCCTGGAATCTGGACAAGCACTTCACACTTGCTTGTTTTCTCTCTCTGGGGTTGAGGAGGCCGCCTGTGTCCTGCATAAATCAAACTCTGCCTCTTATTAAACTGCGGCCATGAGAATAAATTAGGACGGCATGCTATGGTACAGCAAACAGGAACAATAAAGGACGCCTCTGTTCTGTGAGGAGAATTAATGCTACCAATAAGTGGTTTACTGACATATTTCTGGTGCATATGTGGGTGATGTGGCTATTAGCTACTGAGGAGGTGTTGAATCTAAGTGTGAACACTAAGAACAGTGCAGATGGTTTGGCAGCAAAGAGCCCCCTTTAACATGTATCAAGGGCTGAATGTTTTCAGCTTCTAGCCAATGATTAAGGTTGTAACACTAAACAGTTAAGGCACTATTTCATTGTGATGTAATATTTAAACAAATTTTAAGAAATGCATTGGTTTATTTTGGGCCATTAAAGCAAACCAATGCAGGAGGTTTTTTCTTTGGTTCATCCAAAAATCATGGAAAACCCAAAATGTTCATTGACAATGTCCTCAATATGTATACTTCTCTTATATCTGCACATGATAGCTTTAGTATGATACGTATATTCAAAAAATAAACTGTTACAACAAATATATATTTTCTGTGAGAAAAAATACTGTACATACACAAGCGCAGAGAACAATACGCCTTTACGTTAACAATGATGAGTTCACAGACGTTCATATTAACAGATAACAAAGTTGGATTACCGGTGACGCTCAACTATAAAACTGTCAAGTCCAAGTAAATAATAACAATCTATCCATAGTGCAGAAGAATTAGTTATTGAGGTTGTGGTGATCATGTGTAATAGAGGCATGAAAAAACAAATTCCTCCAACTACAAGGTGATGGAGTTGGGAGTGTTTTCGAAAAGTTGCCTTCAAAAAGCTCTGAGCACTATTGTCATGTGAATGCACACACAAAACAAAGAAAAGTTTTCCGTTTTCACATGAAAATGTTGTGGAAACGGGGCGTCTCTAAAACCACGCAAGCTCCAATGGTCAAATCAGGAATAGCTGTTACTTTGAAAAACCAAAAACAAAACTGCTGTTTATGGCTTCTTTTTTATTTTAGCAACTTTGAGAGGTCATTTGCAAGAATATCAATGATATATATCAGGACACTGGCTTGTTTGAAAAGTTTGTTGCTGATGAGGCAGAGTGCGGATTATGAAATGCCTGCTACATTAGAGTATTAAAAGTGGAGTTTGTACGCTCGGCTAATGGTCTGAATGAGAGCCAACATATATATAAAAAAAAGAAAAAAAAAAAAGGGATAATTCTGCAACATTGCAGCTCATTCAGTGCCATTTTATATCTAACGCCAACATTTTCAAACATTTATAAGAAAGACCAGTGATGAAAAATACAATGTTCAAATATGATTCAGAAAAGGAAAAAGACTTTGGTTTCAGGTCTGTGATGGTCGGCTAACATGTTTGTGTTTGAAATACTTGATATTGCTCACCACCTTGACATCGACACCTTCACTGTTGGCCTTGGTAAATTAATGTCACAGTCCCTCTTGTGTTGACACTGAACCTTGACAGTGCACGTATATTATTGGACCCAGGATTGTATGATACAGATGTAATTCTCGAGGAAACTGGGGGCAACTTGACACAAATTGCAGTGGAGGAGACAATTCCCTGTGGTCTTTTCACAACAAGCAACACCTTTGACATCACACGTACTGCTGTGAATATGAATTATACTGATTTGTGCAAATTTGTCCTCTCTTTCCTGGAAGTGTCAAGTGTTGTATGGTATAGTCCTACTTCACCGTTGAGTGTCGCCATGAAATCCTTGTTTACAAAAGCAGCTAAGTGGATTCCTGCTGTATTTGTGTTTTGTTTTGGATTTTTCCGGAGGACAACTTAATCCTCTTTAGTGTTGGAATAGATGTGTCCCCTGTGCTGTCTCTGCCTCTTACGCCCTTGGACATAGGTTGTAAATGGCAATGGGAACATTATGCTGTTCACTTCTTATCACAATATTTTGCTTTTTGTCTCTCCAGAGTATCAGAGAGAGGAAGCAAGGCAGGAAATGTTGATGCATGTTGGGAGAGGAAGCCCTGTGCTGCAAATTGTACGAACCAAACTCAATAAGATTGTTTTAGGATATTATAATTGATTCATTAGTCTATCTGCCACTGATTTAAAAAATGAATTCTGAACGGAACCCACCCAGCCAGATCAATATCGCCTCCAGATTGCATTCTGTAACCAATCAACTAGCGTGAGATACCAATCTACCAGAGTCAACAGAAAGGCCATTACAGCAACATGAAGGGGGATCATATAGGACCAGATAGGGACTCATAGAGAAAAGAGTCCTCCTCCACTTCCTAAGTGTGAATGTCAGGATATCATATGACACTGACCTGCAGGGTAATCAACCTAGAAGACCTCTTGAGGATTGTAAGACAATCTCACATGAAGCTCCGTGACTTCTCCTAAAAATGAAAACCTCCCATCGATTAAACTCTACACTCTTCCATGGGAGCTTCATAAAAAATTAAATTAAACCTAATGGATTTCACCGTATAGCAATAAATAATGCTGACGTAAGGGGGCCTGCCTGTGGTCGAGGTTTGTGTTGTACATTGTTAAAAGTCACCTTAAACTTTTAAATTTTTTTCTTTTGCCCATAATGGTTTATGCGATAAGACTTGAAAATGGCTGGTTAATGGGGAGATGTGGGTGAGCCGGTATTAAAACAGAGCCTGAAGACATGACTTTCCAGAAGCTTACAATGGCAGGACGATTATAGACTGAACAAAGTCCTAAATTAAACTGGAGAAAATTGATTGAGGGTTAAAAGCTGACGTGCCGGGTGAGAGTTTGCTGGATGCGCGTGCCGAGCTCGGCCGTCGCTGTGTTAAATTACCATTCAACTACTGCTTATCAGGAGCACATTTAATGTGGATGAAAACAGATTTAATAGTCATATTTATTGGCCATGGAATCAAAAACAGGCTATCAGTGAGTGCAATAACACACTGCGTTGTCATAATTATTCATAAGCAGCTGTAAAGTTTTGTGGTTGCATCTCTCAACTGAAAAAAAAATAAAAAAGAAGCTATTAAAGATGGGCAATCAGCATGAGGAAGCTTCCTGTGGTTTCTGTGCCTCTTCAGCTACATCCTGGTACCCAGACAGGGTTCATTACCAGAGAAGATGGCCTGCAAGTAATCTTAACACTTAACCCTCTGGAGAGCCCATTCGGCAGACACTCCGGGGCAAAACTTCACGTCTGACTGGATACATGGGCACTGTATAATGTCCTCCCATTTGGAAAGTGAAATCATTCAAAGTTCAGTATTGCAGTCAAGCCAGAGCCCAGTCGACATATTCTTTAAGGCACGCTGAACTGAGACGACAACTGGAACACCAGCTGCATACGTGAAATATTATTACTCGCTGTGCCGCACGACTGAAATCCCCCCCACCCCCCGCCCCTGCGCGACTCGATTGATCACGTAACAGAACAAATGTATTTCTTCAAAATGTACAAGACACATAGGAGTAGATTTAGATAAACACTTAGTTTAAACACTAATTAGTTATTTCAGGCATGAATTATGTGATGATTGCTTTTCACCATCACAAGATGATTATGTGTGAACACCACTGATCAAATGCAGCCATTCAGCTATTTCCCACATGAGGAAAGAAAAAAACAAAAAACAAAAAACATGCAGAGTTTAAGATTAATTTGTTGTTAAGTGAAAACCAACGATTCAACAAAAACTTTGATGCAGAACACATGCGAGGAAAGAAACTTCAGACTGTCACTTTCAGATTGGAGCTGAAGGTGGGTGTAGTGTACTTTAAGTATATTTATCAGTATGTATCTATGTCTAATAAATAATGCATAAACAAGAGTCTGTTTTGGGAGGAGGAGGTAGGTGGAAAGTCCCTCATGTTGTCATTGGGACACAGTGGTTAACACTGTTATTCCTGGTTTGAACCTGCTTGTGAGGAGTTTGCATGTTGTTCATATGCCAATATCTGATTACAATCTTGAGTGTTTAATTGGGGACTTAAATTGCTTCTGCGTGTGAGTCTGTTGCCTGTGGATGAAGTGGGTACAGATGAATAAATAGATAGATGAATAAGACGTGAATCACTGCTTACACAGAGCAGAATTTCCCATGTGGAGATGTACTGCGGACAGATTGCAGTGTGACTGGCTTCAGTCGTCGCATCAGAGCTGGCAAGAACTGTCTGTCGGGGATAATATGCCTCATTATAGTGTCAAGCAAAAATGGACCCTGCAAGGGTTCTGCCTCTCATTCAAATCACAGGCATCTATGTTTATGTGTGAGCACCACACTGCCATCATTCATCTGAGTCTGTGCCTGGAGGACGAACCCCTGCTGCACGTATATGGCTTCAGCCGCATTAAGAAGCTCTTGGACTGTCTTGTCTTTACCTTTAGTCCAGACTTGGCCGCGCTCGAGTATGAATAATGGATTGTGAGCAATCTGAGAGCAGCGTGGCTGCAAGGACACGGAGAGGAAGAGGACATGCTCAGAGGTGGTCACTCTGTGGGCTTCTCCTTCTGTGCTGGGTACCAGGCTGTTACGCCGGGGTGGGCAGATATTTATTCAGCTCCTGGCCAATCCACTGACACTGACAGGAAAGGTGAGAGAGGAAACAGATGAACCCCTTTAAAGAAGTCCTGTAGATGTAGATAAGCCGTTACTCTGTGTCTTGGAGTGCAGCATTTGTTGTTGTGCAAGGAGAACTGTGTAGGTGGATCCTGTTACATGCTACCGTGGGGTTTCAATTCTCCGTGATTACATTGCATCTCTGCTCCATGGCAAGATTATTCCAAGAGGCTTGGAAAAAAAAAAAAATACAGTGAAGCTGAAAACATTATTTTAACACTTCAGGTTAATATGAGAACAGAACTAACACACTGATGGGAATAACATGTTGCAGAGCTACTGTAAGACTTTGACCTCTGACTGTAACAAGTCAGTAACCGATTACTGCTGTGAAACAGAGACATTCAGTGTTTACCTGAGTTTCATTCAGTGGATGCAGTCAATGCAGTGAACTTTCTGAGATTAAGGAATGGACAGTAAAAGCCACCACTTATCACCACTGTAATCATATAATGGCTGTGGGGTCTTGAGCAAGGCACCTCAAGCCTGAATTCTTCTTCTTGTAACTCCTACTCTTCCTCCTCTTCTTTATCGCTCTTTCTTGTTCACTTATCCGACTGTCAGTTTAACAGCAGCTTTGTCACAGTCTCACTGAAGTCGTGTTTATCCCCCGATAGGTTACTCCTTTTAAAACATATAGCTTAAAAAAGCCTAACCTTCCTTCATTTGTGGACTTTTGTAGGTTATACAATAGTACTGGAACATCTACTGTAGGAGAGTGCCAGGAGGTTTATGCAGAGAAATTACCCTTAAGATGTGCCATTGGATGCTTTAAGTGTTTAAAACTGACGTCCTGTCTTTTGTAATACCTTTGTTGCTGTTTTATTCTTTTTTAATAGAGTCTCACTTTCTTCGAGTTCAGCCTGCACAAGCTTTTGATTTGCAGGTGCAGTCAATGCGTCAATCAGCTGCTCACCTTTTCAAAGAGCTGCTCTCCGCTGTCTGCATGTTGGTAGTTTATCCACGCTGTTTTGTTGCTCCTTCTTCCAATGCTTATGAGTTCATAAGTCTTTCTTTCAACAAGTGGAAGCATCTGGATTATAGAGGGTCTCTCTCAGCTAACTGAATTAACATTTAATTATTCAGACATCAGATACACCACACAGTGCTTACAGCGCTGCTTATGTATCACAGCAACAATAATGCAATACGTCCATGTATACTGTAATAAGATGGTATCATTATGATATTCATCACTTTAAAAATGACGCAACTCACAACTAATGTATGTACCTACTGCTTTTCTGTCACTTGCATTTACAACATTAGTCAAAGTGTGTCGCGTGCTATCATTGACAATTAGCACCTGATTTACTGTTTGGATTTTATATATTATAGTTAAAGGTTATTACAACCCATCAGTGAATCTTGCTACAAGCAACTATTCCTATACTGGCCATCTGTGCAGTTGTAGGGACATTATATAAATGCAATTTTAATGCAGAGTGTCATAGGTCATGAGACAGTCCACCTCGTAGCCTGAAAGCACAGAAACACAACTCCACTCTGCAGCACTGCAGACCCCCTGAGATGTGACTGGTACGATTCTCCACTGCCAAACTGTTGCTATTTCTTCCACTTTCTCTCCCTCTGTGGTCATTCCACCACACACACATTCACTCTTTTCTCTATGTTGCAGTTAATCTAACTGTTGTTCAGCATCTATTAGATCCAAATCCGACACGGTCCACTGCCACTTGGCTGCAGTCGCATTTGTTTCAGACACACGCAAAGTAAATGTTTGACAATGAAGCCAGCAGGGAAAGCGCTCAATAATGCCACTTTGTGGATTCTTATATGCAGATTATGGATCGAGTCAACTGCAAACTTTGAAACAAATGCAGATATTTGCATCTGTGCTCACTGTAAAACTGAAATACTGGTTTTTGAACCATCACTGATTCTGTGTAAAGGGTCATCAGATCCATGTGATGCCAGATGTTGAGTTTAGAGCTCTGGCAAGGAGGAAGTTGTCTGCTTCTACTAAATAGAAATATTTTGTTAATCTCTCTGTGTAAAATTGTTTGTCTTTAATCGATCATTCATAGCTAACCTTAACTACACATAGAAGGAGCAGAAGGAGCAGCCGGGGTCAAGGGGCCCACAGTAACCTGTCAGCAGTGGTATTAAGTAGTGTCTTCATATAGTTGCACTTTAAATAAAGATGAAGTTTCCATTTTCATCACTCACATACATAACATACATAATATAAATGCATTATATTTATGATACGACAACGACAAATCTTAAGTTAAAAACTGCAGAACTGACTGATTTCAAGAGTAACTGATGGGATGAGACATGCAAACAGTACAAAACACAATTCTAGATTTTGATTCTTTATGAAAGGCCAGCAAGAAGAAAAAAATGTCAAAGCTTTGACAATGGCTCCATTGTCATGGTGAAATAAAGTCTTTCCCCACAAAGTGGAAATCTTTTTTACAGTGGCCCAGAAGGACCAACAGCACAACACCACATAAAAGCCACAACACAACAAAAAGCCAAAACACAACAACAAAAAAACCACAACGCAATATTTCTGACAGAAACCCAACGATGGATGGCAGAGAACAAACATAACATGATGAGAATTTCAACATGGTAACCAACAATAGTGAGTTTCTGAAGATGCATAACGACGTTAATCATAATCACAATCAGCACACTTTGTGCTGTTGGCCCTTCTAGACCACCACACCTTTTGGATAAAGATCACGACACTGAGCTAGATTAAAATCTAACAAATCAAACTAAACTGCAAAATCATGCACAATCGTGTGAACCTTTAGCTTTTCTGTTAATTGTAATTTTATGCTCTTCATCTGCTCTTTGTGAGCCTCAGTTCAATTAGTTTTATTGAGATCTGTGTGTCTCTGTTGGACCGTGTTTGTGTTTTTAATTGCCCTACTGGGGATGAATACAGTCATCGAGCTGCATTGACTCAAAGGGAAAATGGCTTTAGAAAAACAAGAATGTTTGCGAGCCACAAACTAGAGGAGAAACCTGTAGTTCTGCCTCCATTAAGGCAGGCGCTGCAGAAAAAGGCGCACCACGCTAAGTGATGATAATGCTATCTTAACAACCAAATTACAGAGGAAAAACTACAGAACAGACTTAAAGGTTAGCTCTACGACTTGTGTGAGTAATATCGCTGCGCCTTTCTGCCATGTGACCGTTGAATAATGCAGTTCCGCTGCGTGCCCTCGGACCCATCCGCTGTACTTTGGTAAAGTTATAGTTTTCATTGGAAACACTGAGTGTAAGGACCTGGTGACAGATTGCTGACCCACATTTGAAATGAAAGAGAATGACAGCGAGTCCTTGCAGTGTTTCACTTCTCTTTCCATACACCTTGGCTTAATGGGATGTGCTGCATGGACCACGACTGGATCTTATGTTCGATATGGTCACTGCTTGACTGTTTTACTCTCCCCAAACAAAGATGAAAAGGATATCAAGCTCATTCATATGCCATTCTCTTCATCTCTTGCTCTGTTCATCCTCTGGAGACGTACTTTATGTACAGTTTATGCCATTTTCACATTCTCTTTGACTATTGTACTTATTTCTCACGACCAGTTTATCCAGTCGGTTTAAAAAAAAAAAAAACATCCTGTCCATATCTTACCACTTCCATCAAAAGCTTTTTCATACCTCTGGAAGGTGACTGGGCTTCTTCCGAATGAGTACATGTGTGTTCCCGATGACAAAACCCTTCATTATCCGGTTAGCATGATGGTAACGCGGCGTGGGGGGCGTTACATTCTGCGGATGGTGAATTGCAGGGGAAATGCACTCCACTGGGCTGTCCTATTTAAATTGACAAGCAGCCTCTGCGGCTACATGACTAAACTCTTGTGCCCCCTTATATTGGTCGGGGAGAGCTGGCAGTAGGATGCGTGAAAGTAGCTTGCAGCGATGAGTGCCCCTTTTCCACCTTGGAGAAAGAGCGAGAGAGAGCGGCTTTGACAACTGGGTGTCCACCATGAAAGCCCAGACAGATTGAATCTCTTCTGAAATGTTGTTGTTTGAGGCGTCTAAACACTGAGGGTCAGTGTGTGGCCACGGGGGGAGTGTGCAAGGAACAGAAAGGGAATATTCAGTAACACATCATGTCAGTGTCAGTGTAGCACTTCTGTGAAAGAGTGAAGGAGCGGCACTTAAGATCGAACCGTCCGTCTGTCTGGCTGTACGTCAGTGTGTATCAGTCAATGATGTGATATCCAGCTTGGCTGCTGTCCTCAGGCAAATAATTAGTTAAGTAGTTCTCAGAAACATGAAAAATATAATAACCATGACACCCGCTTTCCACTGCGGTGGTTATAGGACATTACATCTACTTGTCAATGTGGATTTCCATTTTTCATGTCACTTCTGCAAAATTGAAAATTATGTTTCAGGACAGCGTCGTAAAAAATGCAAATGTATGCATGCTTCTTTCTATTTTTGTTATGCAAATGTTAGAAATTTGGCTGCAAATGTGGCATTCCTGTTCGATGGAGTGGGGCTAATGCGGCCACAGAACTTCACAGAGACTTTTTCTTTTTGTCTCTGCAGTGAAGCCAGGGCTTTGATTGACAGAAAAATGTTGTGCTTCATGTATGTCATGATTATTTCATTCAGGGTGATCATTTCTTTCAAGATTCCGGCCGCCCTGCAGTTGAACAGTCAGCTGTACAAAGCGTGAATCCAAACATTTTTTTTCTTTCCATGTTCAGTGTAACACGTTCACCAGCATTACCTAAAACCTTCTTTTATATGAGTCTTTGATGAAGAGAATGAATAAATATCTAGAGAAACGGGTTCACTATGTCTTTCCAGCAGCGTCCGTATTGAGGTTTGTAGGCCACACATTTTATGAATGACATGAGGAGTCACTCACTGGGGGCTGATATCCACAACTGTAAATAGGTGTTGAAGGATGTAGCACAGCTGGGGGGTGAGGGGACTATGCATTAAACTCACATTTACACCTACAAAGACCTGAAGCTGTGCTCTGCGTCCCAGTCATCCTCCAATGCACAGGCTTTCAGATCTAATGATCTTTTCCTATATTGAGTTTCATTTCTTGTTGAATTTGTTCTTGAATACACTTCTACCTATTGTGCCTGATAATAACAAGTTGAAAGTAATCGCAACTTTTATTTGTCAAAGTAGATCAATTTCTTTAACTTCTCTATAAGGCTTTCATTACTGGGTCCTACACATTTAATCAGATGTGCCACGTGGGGGAAGCCATTCGATTTAGTGATGTTCATATTTAAAATGGCAAACATGGCTTCTGCTCTGCAGGTTCCATGCTGGTCATTTCAGTACATGCCAGTCCAAG
>OMNM01000667.1:8832-28171 GCA_900302745.1 Parablennius parvicornis
GTCAACTTAAGATGTTTGATTTTAATTTGAGAGACGTTTTCACGACTCTAGCCTGTTTTCCTCTTTTAATAGATTATTGCATCTTTATGGAGCACCCAAAAGAGTTAGGAATCTATCCATCGTTGTTTGACAAAATAGGGGCCCCCAAACAGCATATTGCATAGGGCCCCCAAGGAGACAGAAATGCTCCTGATAATACCAATTAGGGATGGGCGAGTACACCACTATCTGTATCTGTATCTGTATCTGTATCTATATCTGTTCAACCATCTAAATTATCTGTATCAGTATCTGTACTTGGAGTGGGCGTGGCTTAAACCAGAAGTGGGCATGGTCCAAGTGGAACTGGGTGGGGCTTAAATCAGTACATTATTCTAAGTCTGAAATTGATATGGATTGATCAGAAGTTGCTTTATTTATTGTTTATTTCAAAACTATTTACAGAACAGCCTCAGAATTGAGATTCAATATTTTTTATCACAATAGTACACAAACTATTTAAGACTTTTTTTTTAATGATCTGTGTGAACTTGGCACTTCATGTAAACATCTAGTGATGGCAAACAGGTAAACAAATAATATGTCAGTCTTGTTCACTGTATTCTTCTCAAAAGCACCGCGTTCAGTATGAGCAAAGTTTTCCAACTGACTTTACACCACCAGCAGAACTCAGAGCAAGCAGACGGTAAAAAAAAAAAAATAATAAAAAAAATAAACCCAACCGGAGGTGGAGGCAGTGACCGACGCAGCACGAGCCATTTTCAGCTCTGTCTTGTCAAATCCCCCGCGTACGTTATGAAACAAGTTCACCAAGTACACCAAGTACACCAAGTTCACCATACAAACCTAAATAGAGGCGAACTGAAGAAAACCTAAGGAGTACTGAAGAGCAACGTGAGCGAGAATCAAGCCAAGCACAGAGAGATCAGTCACTGTCTGTGTGTGTGCGAAAGTGGAGCACAGCTCTGGCTGCAGAGATGTCTGTGTTGGGGCGGGTGCTGTGTATGACTGGCAAATCACAGAGCGCGAGACAGTCAGTTACCAAATGAGGATTTACCTTCATCACGAGCACTTATATGGATGAGTTTTACTCCTATCGTGCTTGTACTCGTCCAAAATGCTTTATCTGTACCGGATACTCATCTGAAACAAGTATCCGGTTCAACCCTAGTACCAGTCGTGCCTTACTAAAGAATTTCCCCAGAGATTACTAAAGTGACCCTGAGGTTTTAAAGATAGAACCAGTTCATTATGTGATGATGATGAGACGCTGATCCCCACATTGTCCAAAATGAACAAAAATAGTTTGTACTGCTTCCTTTTCTGACCTCATACGAACCTCATGTTTCCTTTTGGGAGAAGACATGCAAACATTCTTATATTTCATACTTCACTGCAGAGAGGAGTTTATTACAGCCTCATCTAAAATCAACACTAATAATGAAATTAATATTAAAACAAACAGAGCTCTGGTATCAGAATAGTATCGGGATTGGCAGATATCCAAATTTTGGTATTGGGATCGGAAGTGAAAAAAGATGCTTCCCCAGTGTTTGTGGAGGTCTGTCAGTGGCAGAGTGTCAGAGGATATCTTGCAGACGTGCTGTGAAGGGGATGTGTGTGTTCAAGTGGTCCAAAGTTTCTGTTCCTCTCACAACATTTGCAAGAGGCGCAACAGAAGCTTCTTCATTTCTTCTTTGGGAGAAATTTTTCTTTACGTGGACCACAAAAAACCCATCACCTGCCATATCTGGATTGATTCCTCAACCTTCTATGCGGAGCTTTCTCGGGCAGTGATGGGTTAGTGGGGGTCTGTCCGGCCATGATGGTGACCCGTCTGGCTCTGGAGTTGCAAATCTAGGAGGGGAAGCTGAGGGGCTTCGGGTGCTGGTTGATCCACTCTGTGCATGGCTTTGTGCCGGCGAGCTGCTGGGTGAACGCTGTCCAGGTTCTGCTGTCCTACCTGGTGTCCAGCCTGGGCATGGTGGCAGCCGGGCTAGCCATGGATATGGTGCAAGTATGGACATTGTTGCTCCATTGTTGCTTATTCTCTGAAATTACCCGACAGCACAGGTCTGCAATATGTAAAACCACAACTGTGGTTTTCCCACCAAATAAATTGTATCTGGATAT
The DNA here is from genome assembly GCA_900302745.1 of Parablennius parvicornis. Classification (NCBI taxonomy): domain Eukaryota; kingdom Metazoa; phylum Chordata; class Actinopteri; order Blenniiformes; family Blenniidae; genus Parablennius; species Parablennius parvicornis. Next base: position 10,966 of record OMNM01000667.1, read on the forward strand.
GCAAATCATTTAAGAACCTTCAAAATAAAGATAACATAACTTCCGTTATGGATTTGTTTGGACAAATACAGCTACATTATTACTTTTCCCAGCCCTTTAATTATTTTTTGATGCTTTAACTGTTTTACTGTAGCTATTCTCATCTTTTAGCTCCTGTAGCCATTCTTGCCAATTTGCAACTTTGGCTGTTTTGGCCATTTTTATCAGATTTGGCTATTTTGTTTATTTTTCTTTCTTTTCTTTTTCTTCCCATTCCACTAAAGCAACCAAAATAGCTAAAGTAGGTAGTATTTTAGCTATTTTAGCTGCTTTAGTAATTTCAGCTGTGGTAGCTGTTACTGCCATTTATGCAACATTGCATGTTTTGGGCATTTTTTAACTAAATTCAACTATCTCAACTATTGTTACATTTAAGTGGCGTTAGCCAAGTTTAGCAGGTTTGATTTATTTATCCTTTAACCCGGGGTGGGCAAACTTGGTCCTCGAGGGCCGGTGTCTTGCAGGGTTTAGGTCTCTCCCAGTTGCAACACAGCTGATTACAATAAGGGGCTTGTTATTGGGCTTCTTCACAGCCTCGGTGAGGACATCATCCTTAAGGCCCATTCATACTCCATAAAGGCTCATTCATACTCCATAAGAAGTTGGGCAGTGACGTCAGCTAGCTGCTGAAAAAAACGTTTGTTCAGCAGGACTGTTCAAGTTACTAAACTCGCCTGCTGTGAGGGGGTGTGGCGTTTTAACATTTCATGTGGGAAGCCAGATTTCCCACATGTATATGAGCTGTGGGGCTCATACAGTAGCGACGTGACGTGATAGATATGATTAATATATGACTGATAGTCATTAGTGAGCTGGAACTCAGTTTAGATAGCTCGCACGCTGTGCCTGCAAGCTGGAACACTCATGCACAGCACACGCGACTGCCGAAGCTTCGGCAGTAAGAGTTCTGATAGGACAGTCTGCCCTGCCGAACCAATTTTGTTTGGCCAGAAGGAGCTGGCAGAAGGAAATTACGTAATTTTGTTCGGCTAGCTCAGTTCTGGCCGAACTTCTTATGGAGTATAAATGGGCCTTTAGAATCAGGTATGCTGAAGTAGAGAGAGAGCTAAAACCTGCAGGACGCCGGCCATTGAGTACTGAGTTTACCCAATGCTGCAACCCATTAGAGTCATTTTAGTTCTTTAAACGGCTCTAGTCCTTTTAGTTGCATTTCCTTTTATTAGCTATTTTATTCATTCAGCCAATTTGACTGTTCTTCCTTTTTTCTGAATTATTTGCAGATTTAACAATTTTAACTATTGTTGCCATTTCAGTGGATTTAAATTATTTGCAGATTTAACAATTTTAACTATTGTTGCCATTTCAGTGGATTTAGTTGTTTTAGTCATTTTAGCTGTTTCAGCCATCCCACTATTTTAGTTGTGGTAGCAAGTAATTGACAAATGAAGCTTCATGAAGCTTCATGAATCACTTTCTATATTTTCGGACACCACCCGATGGTGCTATTAGTGATAAGATAGAGCCTGAAAGACTGGCTATGAAGTGTGCCTTCAAACATTTGTTGAATAGACAACACCATCTAGTGGCTTTCAAAAAAAGATAGTGGTTCATGAAGCTTCATTTGGCCACCACGAGTGGCAGCTGTTTCCACTATTTCTATTTCTATTTTTTTTTTTTTTAAACCAGATATAGCTTTTTAGCCGTTGTTGCCATTTAATTGGTTTTGGCTGTTTTAGCCTTTTTGGTTATTTCTGTGATTTTAGCTGTCTTACCTGTGGTAGATGTAGTAGTTGTTCATTTTTGCTATGTTGGCTGTTTGGGGCTCTTTTTTTTTTTTACTTTGCAGGACACTCATTGTTTTTAGACCTGACTGCTGCCTTTGATACAGTCAATCATATTACTGTTTTATCTCGTCTTGAAAACCGTGTAGGCAATAAAGGCACAGCTCTTAACTGATTTCAGTCGTACCTGAAAGACAGAAGCTTTTCTGTCCAGCTCGGTGACCTCTCCTCTTCATCTGCCCCACTTTCCTGCAGGGTCCCACAGGGATCTATTTTAGGCCTTTTACTGTTTTCCTTATACATGTTACCCCTGGGGTCCATTTTAAATAAATACAATATCTCTTTTCACTGTTTTGCTGATGAGCTGCAGATCTACTTCCCAATCAGGACTTATTCTGCAGGTTCATATCAGCTTCTACTCAACTGCCTACAGGATTTAAAATCTGGCTGGAAATTAACTTTCTCTGCCTAAATGAATCAAAAACTGAAAATATTGTTTTTAACCAGCCACAGCCCACTAGTTAATAGCAGTGCTCAGCCTTCTAATATCATATAATCGACCCTTTTCTAAAACTCTGGGAGTGATTCTTGATAGCGGTTTTAAACTCGACAAACAAATAAACTCCGTTTTAAAAACTGGTTTCTTTCAGTTGAGGTTTTTGGCCAAAGTAAAGCCCTACCTCTCTCACAATAACTTTGAGAGAGTCGTACATGCGAGAATGAATTACTGCCACTCCCTCTACAATGGCCTTGACCAGATGTCTCTCCGTCGGCCCCAGCTCGTACAAAATGCTGCTGTCCGACTTTTAACAGGAACAAATATACGCAAGCACATCACCCCAGTTTTAGCCTCACTCCACTGGCTTCCTGTCTCTTTTAATTGTTTTTAAGATTTCATTACTGGTTTTTAAAGCTTTAAACGGGATGGCATCTTCCTATTTATCAGATCTTCTAGACAGGCACATTCCTGCTTTTTCACTGAGTTCAGCAAACCAGATGGACCTTGATGTACCACAATCCAGACTAAAAACTAGAGCTGACCGAGCCTTCACTGTGACTGCACCCCGTCTGTGGAATCTTCTGCCTCTCCACATTAGGACCACTCAGACTCTTGAGTCCTTCAAGTGTCAACTCAAGACACATATGTATTTGCTGGCTTTTAACAGTAATTGAGTTATGTTGTGGCATTGTTTTAGCCCTGTTTTTAAACCACTGTTTACTGCAATTTTCTTTTTTACTCATCGTTGCTGTTTTTGATTCTTTTTTTATTCACTGTTTGTTTTTGTTTTTATTTTTAAATTGTAAAGCACCTTGGTCAACCTCGGCTGGGTGTTCAAATGTGCTATATAAATAAAGTTGGACTGGATTGTATTTAGAGGTTTCAGCAGTTGTTGCCATCACAGCTGTGATGGCACAGCGGTGAAAAAAAAAGGCTAACACTAACTCTTTGATAGCCATTGTTCAAACTACAAAGTGTGAGTGGTTGGACATGTCTGCTTGGTTAAATCTCTGTATTGAAGGATTCAACAGAATCCTTCACCACAGAGAAGAATTATGTCATTATTCAGGACTTCAACATTGTTAATGTCAGACTAATGAAAAATTCAGATGTAAAATCATTGGGAACATAATTTAGGATAAAAATGAATATTGAAAATGTTTTATAAAATATAAATATACAGAAATAAATATTTATACGTTCCCTTCATGTTAACAGATGAAGGACAATAAACAAAGATAACTACAATAAAAAGCTGGACGCCCCCTAAATATCAGTTTGTCCTCGAATGTCCTGTCCTCTGTTAGCATGTGTCCAAATATCTTTAAACATGAAGAAGTTTTCAGTCTAAACGTCAGATTGATGAGTGTGTCTCCTGCTGTTTCCAGCACTGGGCAGTGTTCAGGGATATCTCTGAGGTTTTTATCTTGGTGCCGGCTCTGGTGGGCCTGAAGGGGAATCTGGAGATGACGTTGGCATCCAGACTGTCAACAGCAGTGAGTTCACACATTTGCACCGATTGCACTCTAACATTGTTTATAGTTCTTCAAACATGTCACCCTAGGTATATTTCTGCTTTGCCTCAAAGTTTCAGTCACACAAGAATATTCGTAGAGTGAACAGCTGTAACAAACATGCATGCTTGTACATTTGTTACTCAGATTCATTCTATAACGTCACAGGGGCGGGGCTGTTTGATAAAGGGGGGTCTGAGCGTTACCTTTAACCAGCAGGGTTATTTAAAATGTACTTCTTGGTGTGAAATTATGACAAAAACTTAAAATGTGATGTGATGATGGGGGAAATGTAATAATGTAGGAAATGTGATGATGTAGGATATGTGATGATGTAGGATATGTGATGATGTAGGATATGTGATGCATCCACAGGCCAACACGGGGCAGATGGATTTGTCCCAGCAGCAGTGGAGGATAGTGCTCTGCAATCTGGCTCTGATTCAGGTGACGACGCTGCTGCTTGCTCAGCCTATTAATAACACACTCCGTTACTTGGCTCCAACTTTTGGTGTCACAACAGTTTCAATCTGAGAAGCAATAAGATCAGATTCCCTTTCAAAACACATCTTCTAGACAGGCACAACATAATAAAATATTGGAGCATAAATTCAAGAGATCGAGTTCATTCATTTAATGCATACTGTTGCACACTAAGTGTATTTGAGTGTTACATCTTCCCTCAATCTAAAACTACTACACATTTTACAACTACACTTTTCCACAACAGTAGAAAATTGATAAAATGTGATGCATAGTACAATATCCTAGCAATGTTAAAATGTTATTTAAAAAATAGTGTCAAGTTAATACTATGTATCAAAAATGTAAGTATTGTCATTATTTTGTAGCTTCACTTCTTAAAAGGCTACAATGTTGCACCGAGTTGCTTCAGAGACCATATTTACACAACATTTCAAATGAAAACACATGGGTTTGGTGTTTTCATTTCAGAAAAGTCTTGTATTTAGAGAGGTAGAGCGGTCGTCTCCCAATCGGAAGGTTGCAGGTTCGATTCCCTTCTCTCCACCTGTCTCCATTCCAAAGTGCCCTTGGGCAAGACACTGAACCCCAAACTGCTCCTGTTGGCAGTGACAGCACCTTGCATGGCTGCAGCCTCCAATGGTGTGTGAATGTGTGTGTGAATGGGTGAATGTGATGAACTATGCTCATGCAGCTGAAAACCGCCATATAAGTGAAGTCCATTTACCATTTGTATTTACATGACAATGTTTTGAAAATGATGTCCTTTTCACATGCACACAGGGAACAACATGCTATAAATATTAACAATGACGAGTACACAGACATTGGTATGGACAAATCAAGTTGGATTTTTATTACGGGTAACGCACTGTTGACATTTTTGGGGAAAACAAATTTAATAAGAAAAGGCTTGATCTACAATAGTCCTTTTTTTTGGGACGTTTACTACATCCAAAATACATTCTTCCACTCCCTTTCAGGCTAAATTTGAGCATGTGTTGGTTCTTTTTATGTTAAATGTATGTTAATATGACATGTCACGAACCATGTGATGACTTTGACTCCCTTGTGCTCCATTGTGGATTGCTTTTGCCTGAAATAATTTAATTTAATTTAATTTAATTTAATTTAATTTAATTTAATTTAATTTAATTTAATTTAATTTAATTTAATTTAATTTAATTTAATGTTTTATTTATATAACCATTATTTGTTTGTTTTTTGTGTTTATTATAAAAATCTTGCATATTTAAAAATAAACGTCCATTATTAAATTACATTAAAGAGCATTGGGGGAGTTCCACTCATGAGGGGAAAAAGGATCAAAGGAAGAGTGTTTTTTTTTTTTTCATCATGCACTTTCTAAATTCTTCCCACAAATACCGTTCAAACAGTAATGATGGATCATTGCAGTCACTTTTGGATTTTATTGATAATTTCCTAACATGAAATAAAGATGAAATAAAAGATAAATTATGGTATTTCCATCACGTTTTGTTCATTACTTCCCAGTTTGATTGTTCACCTCTCTGTGTTTTGCCTCCACTGAATTAATTGTCTTTGTTGGACTAAGCTGTTGTGTTATGTTGTACTGTGTTGTGCTGTGTTGTGTTGTGTTGTGTTGTGCCGTGTTGTGCTATGTTGTGTGTGTTGTGTTGTGTTGTTTGTGTTGTGTTGTGCTGTGCTGTGTTGTGCTGTGTTGTGCTGTGTTGTGTTGTGTTGTGTTGTGCTGTGTTGTGTTGTGTTGTGTTGTGTTGTGTTGTGTTGTGTTGTGTTGTGTTGTGTTGTGTTGTGTTGTGTTGTGGTGTGTTGTGTTGTTTTGTGTTGTGTTGTGCTGTGTTGTGTTGTGTTGTGTTGTGCTGTGTTGTTGTGTTGTGTTGTGCTGTGTTGTGCTGTGTTGTGTTGTGTTGTGTTGTGTTGTTTTGTGCTGTGTTGTGCTGTGTTGTGTTGTGTTGTTTTGTGCTGTGTTGTGTTGTGTTGTGTTGTGCTGTGTTGTGTTGTGTTGTGTTTTGTTGTGTTGTGCTGTGCTGTGCTGTGCTGTGCCTCAGGTCCAGGCCACAGTGGTTGGCTTCCTGGCAGCAGTGGCAGCGGTTGTCCTGGGGGGTTTGACCTCGGGGAGGGTGGAGGTGCTCCAAGCGGCTGTCCTGTGTGCCAGCAGTGTGACCACGGCCTTCATCGCAACTCTGACTTTGAGTGAGAGATGCACGCTGCTGCAGAAGGTCGCATGACCGAGGCCCCTGTGCATCTTACACTTGTGTCCTCTTGTGCTTGTTCAGGTGTGGTGACGGTGGTGGTCATCATCAGCTCCAGGAAGGTGGGCATCAACCCGGACAATGTGGCCACACCCATCGCTGCCAGCTTGGGAGACCTGATCACCCTGTCGGTGCTAGCTGGGGTCAGCAGCTTCTTTTTCTGCTATCAAGGTAGAGGTCACAGTGTTTGATACCATGTGTAAAAGCATAGATCAGGTTTATTTCTGTGTGATTGTGTGATTGGAATTGGATGGGTTTCAAACCCTTATTTTCTTTTCACAAGCTTCATGCACAAAATTTCTAGTTCAGGGGTCTGCAACTTTTCTTACTAAGAAAGCCATTTTTGTCCTCTTTGCATCATAATAATACTGTGGCAGAGAGGTGATTAAGCCCTGATTGGAGTCAGGTGCGCTGCATCACCTCTCTGCCAACAAAGATGGAGCCGCCCACATACGGGACGTGACAGGCAGGAAACAGACCAGGCTGCAGAGTCTGTGTCTGGGTGTGAGTTTTCTGTTAAGTTTTGAGTTTATTCAATATAGAATGGTGAATGGACATTCGATCTCTCTGTCTCTGTAGGTTACCCCAGGGGTGGCACGCACAATTGCCACAAACACCTTTAACGTTTAGAATGGAGTAAAACGGCCATTAAAGCTATAATTAGGGACCCGGCCCAAAAGGCCAGGCCCTGGCCTGAGGCCTTTATGACAACGCTGGATTTTCTCTTGTCTGGATAACATCAATGATTAATACCTGGGTTTTTCGTACTACGACGTTTGCTCATTTCTCACCATCACAGTAATTGATGCTGAAAGTCTAACCTGCGATGGACCAGGGGCCTCATTTTTAAAACATTGCGTACGATTCCAACTAAAAAAATTTGTTGCGCCCAAAAGCTGAAAATGGTGTGCGCCCAAAAAAATTTGATCTATCAAACCGTGGGTACACACATCTGCACACACTTTCGTTTGATTAATCAGAGTCCACCTGTAAGGTTGCATAGTTCATATCCCCCCTTCAACACACCCACTTTCTAGCATAAAGGGTCAATGCAAAGTGCCTTTTCCATATTTTTGCATCTCAATCAGCCTGCTGATCGCTGCCAATTAACGCTAAATCCTGGCAGAAAAGAAGAGGAAAAGAAATTTTAGGGAGAGTGAAATAGTCAGTATTTGATGTCACAGTAGTGGATTCACTAATAAAAGAAAAAAAACAAGCGATTCGCGCGTCATCACTGCTGGAAGTAGTCAGAGAGCCTCGGTGATGTGAGGCTGCAGAGGTGGAAGAGAAGAGTCTGATCTGAAGGTGGAGGTCAGAGGAGAGTGACATCACGGAGGAGAGTAACATTATAAGGGAGAGTGACATCATGGGTAGAGTGACATCATGAGTGAGAGTGACATCATGAAGGTCAGAGGAGAGTGACATCATGGAGTCCAGTACTCAAGCACAAAAAAGGCCTCCATAGTTGTGACGGCCAGCATGTGTGGCAGAGTGTCGCAGAGGGACGGAGACAATTTTGGTGGAGCCACAGCTGAGACCAATAATGTCCAGTTTTATCTGTTTAATAAATGATAAGTTAAATAAGATATATAATAATGATAAGTTAAATAAGTTAAATATTTGAACAGAAATTTATGAAAAGGCTCAGTGTAAAAAAGTGAAAGTGAGTGATCACAGTGCTGTGCTGTCTGTTTATATCACCGATTAATTAATATGGTATAATCTGATGAATTAATATGGTATAATCTGATTAAGTCACATTAACAAGTCAGGACTGTTCTGGCTTTGGCTGCAGCAGCAGTGTTGCTTTTAGCTGCTGAATGTGTTTGAATTCTTCATATTAGAGAAAAATTGATCCATCAGTAATCTGTGAACTGTGCTGCAGAGTTTCTGTGTGTGTCCTGTAGTGATGGCCAAATAAAGCTTCATGAACCACTGTCTTTATTTTTTTAAAGCCACCAGATGGTGCTGTCTGTTCAACAAATGTTTGAAAGCACACTTCATTGCCAGTCTATCAGCCTCTATCTTAACACCAATAGTGCCATCTGATGGAGGTAGAAAATATAAAAAGTGATTCATGAAGCTTCATGATGCTTCATTTGTCCATCACGAGTGTACTGTTTTGCCAAGCCATAAGTGAAGAGGTCATCTTCAGACACAGTGAGTATGGATAAAGAGAAGATGAGGTTGTGTCTACAGTGGAATTACAGTACTCTTCAGGTAAAACTCCCACAATTACATACCCCAAAGTAGATTTAAAACAGATGTAGTTATCGCTAGCAGCAGGTACATATGATGGAACCAAAGGGAAACAAATAATGTATAGTGGTACAGTAAGTATTACTCAGTGCACAGGTAGAACAAAACAATTGGATGGTGCATCACAGTCCTGTAGGGTCATTAAAAGGAGTTAATGGGTACTAAGTACTAAGTCCAGGTCTGGCACTGGCACATGCAAGATAATCTTTCTTTCCAGCAGGTTTAACAGTGTATCAAATCCAATCCAACCATTTATTTTTTATCAGTGTAATCGGTCTGTATCGCTAAACGTTGTAATTCAGTCCAATGTGTTTTAGTGATGATATTCTGTGTATGCCGCTGTAAAGAGGAGTTCAAAGAAATCTCAGGGGAGGGAGTTGAAGGTGGTTTATCTGGAATTAAAATTTGCAATAATTCTAGAGGATCATTACCAGACAAATTATTTCCTAACACATAAATACCTGCATCAGTTTTTTTTTCAGGGGCTTTAAGTGCGATTACCAGTGGATTACAAGTAGTGCGATTACATGTGTTATAGTTACTGGGACATAGTTGAAACAAAGAAATACAATGTTTTAAATCCTTTAGTTCTGTAAACCCAAAATAACCCAATCTCATCCAGTATTAGCTATTACATAAAACCATTGAGGGCACCATTCGACTGAAACAGAATCAGAATTACAGAGATATTTCCTCTCCCAAAGATAACCAACTGCAGGACATTTCACAAGGTTGCATAAATCAAATTCCCATGATACGTCTTCCCCAGTCCACCCCCATAAAGTTAGGACAGTTGAATCTTGTTTTCAATCTCATTTACTCCGGGTAGAAGCATAAAAATAATCTGGGGGCACAGTAGTGGGAGCAGAGGAGTCCAAACCTGTCCAGAAAGGCCACAGAAAAATGAAAACACAACATTGGTTAAGATCATTAAAAAGCATAGCAGAGCCTGGAAGGGGGTCCATCCTTGTTGACTCGATGACTTGCACGGTGGAATCATGATTGTTTAGTCCCTGGGTCTGTGTCAGGTTCTCCGTAATGTGTCTCAGGGTTCTGTTGGTAGGAGGTTCAGCATGAGCACAGTGAGAAACGTGCACTGTGTGTGGACACGGTGCGCCGGGACACCGGGGCTTGGAGCAGCTCCAGTGTTCCAGTGTAGGTCCTTGCATCGCGTCCGCTCTCTCGTCCGAAACATGGAAGTTGTGGACTGGTGCAAACCAGTTTGTGCTGCTAGAGTGCGCTCCAGTGCCGGAGAGAAGTCACCCCGGCCGGCCGGCGTTCACTCTCTCGGAGCTAACAAAGGAGTTGCAGCCGTTAACAACAGAGGATTCATACAGCCGACGTATCAAAATATTGATGGCGTGACGTAAATCACTGACCAATTAGCAGACAGCTCTTCGAAATCAGACTCGCTCTACTGTCCCGAGTACTCCAACATTGTGGTAGCGAAGTATGATGACCTTTGGAGAGGTTGTTTCTGGTGGCAGGAACAATTCTTGCGGTGGAAAACCAGACCGTACCGGACTATACCACTCCATTCCTCCAGTTTTTGTGCGGTGGAAAAGGGCCACAAGATAACAAGACCAACGGTAAAGCATCTAACCATTATATACCTGTTTTAACTGTTTTTTTAGCCAGCTTGTGTTTCAAAACCCCATTTGCTCTTTCAACTAATCCCTGAGACCGTGGATGATACACATAACCAAAATAATGTTTTTAACCAAGTGCAGACTCCATCTGTCTCAGGTTTTAAGATGTAAAATGAGTACCATTATCTGATCTCATCACACGAAGGAAGCCAAATCATGGTATGAGTTCCCTTGTGAGCCACTTTACAACTTCAGATGCTCTTTTTGACTTAGTGGGCGTGGCTTAAACCCACCTTGAAAAAGTGTCAACACATACGAGCATATATCTGTATTCCCTGACACTATTTTCTGCTCCCAATCAATAAAGTCAATCACTATCTCCTTCCGTGGTGCAGAAGGCACCGGGAAACTTCCACGGTTGACTTTAAAGTGGCCTTTAGATTATATTTCTGACATGATGAACACTCCTGTATATACAAACTAAATATTTCAGATAAATGCGGGTGCAATAAATGTTGTGATTGGTCAGATGCTCCTTTTCATCTGAATGCCCTACCTACGTGTGTAGGTCTGGGTTGAACTAGCGAATTGATAACCTGCTTCGTGGTAACGGTTATCAGAATCACGCATGTTTGAATAAGTCAACCCAGGAAACAGAGCGAGATCTTAGATATGTTTATCACGGTTCATTTTACAGGCCTCTGGAAGCCAAGACCCTATTGTAATTGTAATGTTTCTTCTTTTTTCTTCTTCTTCTTCTTCTTATCATTATTCCGCCGCGTCATTAGATGCAAATCTGACCCACTCAGCAGGCTCAAAAAGTCACCAGATTTTGCATGCTCATGAGCTGTAATGAGGCTGTAATTGTGCTACATTGTCATCATCAATTAACTTTGCTTGATAAACTAAAATAATCCATCAGACTTCCCACATGTGCTGTTGGGAATTCAACATGTATCACCTGCATTAACAAATTTTCCTTAAACTATGTAATAATCTTTTTGCTGAGAGAACTGAGCATTTCTATTTACACATAAATGAGTGAAAGCTTGAGGGAGCCACTACAGAGCATCTGAACAAGTTGAGACCACTACACCCAATCATCACCCACAATATATGTTTATACACGAGGAAATATTGTAACCATAAGAGGGCAGCAGAATCTAATCTATATTCCTACAAAAGCCTCCCACCAGCTCCGGTGTGTGTCTCACCTGAAGCTTGTATGTGAAGTCTTCAGGCCTCTGGATGTCTTGTGTTGCCCCCTCAGACATGTGGTTCCTCCCTGCGGTGGTCTGCAGCCTCTTCCTGCTCCTCATCCCAGTCTGGGTGACGATTGCCAGCCTGTCTCCATCAGTCAGAGAGATCCTGAAGTCCAGCTGGCAGCCGGTCATTCTGGCCATGTCCATCAGCAGGTGAGTTCACCTGAAAGAAGCTTCAGCACAGTTTCCCCCCCCCCAACGCTTCACTGTGTTCACTGTCTTCTCTGTGCAGCATCAGCGGCCTCATTCTGGATAAAACCGTGAGTGAGCCACACTTTGAAGGCATGGCTGTGTTCACTCCAGTCATCAACGGTCAGTCCGCCGATCACTGAACACTTCTGTGTGTTGCAATAAAAAATGCAAAACCATAATTAACAATGTGAGCTGAATGAATCTATTATTGATAAACAGGTACAGGGTGACAGGAATTGCAGAATGACAAAAAAGAAAAAGCTCTAACTTGCTACAGATACAAGAGATAAACATGTTGAAACATCTGAAACAGCTAAAATGTTGTGAAATGGCTAAAAGTGGCTAAATAGGATGAAAAGGCTCAAGATTTGTCAAAACAATTAAAGCAGCAAAAAATGCAAAGATTTTTCTTAAATGATTAAACTACTAAACCAATAAAAAAGGCTTAAATTTCTTGATACGGTTAACACAGCTTAAACTGATAAAATCACAAAGAGATGACAAATTGCTTTTAAAAAAAAAAGACAAAAAAACCCTCAAACATCTGAAACACCTTAAAAGATAATGCTAAATTGGATAAAAAAAAGCAAAACAAATTGATAAAAACAACAGCTAAAATGATTAGAAATGGTAAAATAGGAAAGAAAAATGCAAAAATTATCTCCCCAAAATTGAAAGAGTAGCTGAAACTGATAAAATGGCTCAAACGTGTCAGCAACTGATTTGGTATGAATTGCTCAACACATGTAATTTGCACATAAACAGCAAAAACGGAAGAAAAAACATTACAGAGAAAATGTGGCTAAAATGAAATGCAAAAATTGGCAAAATTCGATAAAATAGCAAAACTTTCCAATGTTAACCTTAGGATTGCGAGGTGGTGTAGTGATGGACAAGTGAAGCTTCATGAATCACTTTCTCTATCTTCTGACTCCACCAGATGGCGCTATTGGTGTTAAGATAGAGGCTGAAAGACTGGCAATAAAGTGTGCTTTCAAACATTTGTTGAACAGACAGCACCATCTAGTGGCTTCAAAAAATAAAGACAGTGGTTCATGAAGCTTCATTTGATCATCCCTAGTGTTGGTGAAGGTATGCGCTGTACCGAGTGCCCGTTGTAGTTTTTATATGTAAGTGAATATGATCATTTAAATAACTTTTGAGATACAATCCTCAAGCACCAAACATCACATCAATGATCATAAGATTTGTATGTATTTGAAGGAAGAGAGTTGGAGAATTCAACAAAAATTCAAACACAGTCAAATCTCACCTAAAAAAAAAATCTAAAAATTTAAATTGTTTTTACCACAATTTAACAGTCTCTTTGTGTCCCATCTATTAAGATCTGTGGCTTTAATGTTTCCTCAGCTGATTTCTTGAAATCATGTGATGTCTAGTCCACATGAGCTCGTCTCTCCATGCCCCTTTGTTACTCCCTTTGCCGATGTTGGTCCAACATCAATTGGAAAAGTTAAAAAGCGTCCTGTCAGCGATTCGTGGAACCCTCTGGAAGGAGGCCAGGTCAAGAGTTGTGCAAGAGGAACTGAAAGCTTTCTATTGATTAGCTGTACCACTTTGCTACAAGGAAATACCTCCCACCACATCGTCAACTTCAAGAATCAAACATTAAGGCGTAGAGTTTTATCCCAGTAATACATTCTTCTCTTTCGTATTTATCATTGCACTAATGTGGTTATATTGTCTTTTACTGGACTTTTCTGATTTTAGACACTGACACCTCATCTTACTCTATCGGTCCATGTCACAATGCTAAAAATTCAAAGTGTGTGTGTGTGTGTATGTGTGTGTGTGTGTGTGTGTGTGTGTGTGTGTTCGCTGAAGCAGTGTAAGCGGTCCATTCACCTGTTTTTATGTCCATTTACTCCACCAATATACAATTCATCATCACATCACAATCACATTTTCCCACCCGCTTATGCAGCAATTAACGATGTTTGGTAGCTTCTGCATTGCTTCATGTTACTTTCAAAGTATTTGTAAAAATTGTACATTGATTTCAGGTTGTATTTTCAGTTGGGCTTACTTACCATTTTGATTTGAAATAGCATCATTTTTATTTCACTTCCGATTAAAGCATTTGAATTAATTTAGAAATATATGTTGAAATGAATTTTTTTCACACAAATGAACAATTAAAAAAAAAAAACACCTGAGCATGAGCATGAAAATTGTATGTTTTTCCATTGCTTTCAGAAAGCAATGGTACTGCTGTGTAAATAACGCATTAAACAGCAGGGCAGCGGTGCACAATAGTGTGTTGCTTATCTTTAGCAGAAATGAAGTTCAATTCAATCATGTCATTGCACTTTTACAGACAAATTCAACAGTTCCACAAGAGCAAGCAGATCACACAGTGGAAAGGAAAAACTCCCTTTTTAAAGGAAGAAACCTGCAGATCCAGGCTCAATTTGGATCACACCTTTTACTGTATTTCTGAGGATTATAAAGCAGAGACATAACGTGTGAGGGTGGGGTGTGTGCTTCATGTCTCTGCTATGCCTCAAGGGGTTAAATGAGGTCTTTGGAGCGCACACAACACCACCATGCAGATGTTCATGTCCTAGTTATCCTCATAAGACCATCTTTTCTTATCCTGAAAGTCTTCAATGTGTCACTCATTTCATTGTAGTGTTGCTCCAAACAGCATTTGTACACGTGTTCACACAGATTATTCTCTTCCTAAATCCAACAGATGAAATCAGTTAGGTCTGAGTGACAACGTTTTCTGTTACCAGTCACACAAAGCTTATGTGTTGGTAAATTCTTTTAATAGTATCTGATCTCTTCATGGTTTGATGTGGATTCACCTCCTGAAGGCCACAGCAAGCTACTTTAGCCCGTCATTTTCAGCCACAAGCTATCAAAGTGAATGATTTAAGTGATTACAGCTGGTCTGTTCTTTGTCTCGCTTTTTAACTGCAGAGTTAGCTGAAGGGAATTAACCTCAACGCTAATGGGATTGACACAGAGAGGTAGGGACAACAAGCTGTTCTCTTGGCTGTGATCATGATCCGGCTGCTGAGGCTGAAATGTTAATCGTGCCAAAAATACAAGCTCCTGAAAAACTGCAGGGCTCCAACTTAAAAAAGGGATGGAACTGGAAAGATGTTAACACTTTAAACCCAAAAGTATCCCAATTTTAAAATGCTCTTTTAAAAAAATGTTTTATTATGTCAGTAAATGAAGACAGTTGTATCTAAATTAAGCTGAAATTGACTTACTGTTTCTATTTCTACAATTTTCCTTTTCTTTGAATGCCTCACTTTAGAATTTTATTATTTCTATATTATTTATTATTTTATATTAATTCTTTTTGGAGTGATTTTCAGCCAAACTTTATTCATTAATAATTGTTTGAGGCTGTTGTGAAATTTATTTTCATCTTGAGTGGGCCAGACTGGTAAAATAGTGCAATAATAACATTTATTTTAAAATTTTAAAGTTTTACTTTGTTGTGGTGCAGTCTAAGTAATGGATATGTTTATATTATCACAATATCAAAACATTTCTACAGAAAATGAGGACAGTCTCAGTTCAGTATAGCAAATGAATCAACACTGAACTAAAAAAATGTTCAGAAAGTTATTGTAACTCTCCAAAATGCAAGACAGAAACTCTGTGGGGAAAAGGTACCAACTGACCCACAGATCCCCCCTTATTTTGAGGATCGCTGTGTTAATCTAAATTCCTGTTTTCAAGTGAAAAGTGAAAAGCTTTCAAAAACACAAATGATGCATTTTTACTTGAAATATCATGGAAACGGGGCCTAACACCTTTAAATGTGAACGAAAACAAATCCATGCGCAGGAACAACATGCAAAGTGCAAACAGTCAAGGATCAAACTGTGATGAACTTGCTGTGCAGCTCTTGTGCTAACCACTGCACGACGGTGGAGCCTGGATATCACCCAGTTCAGCAAATAATCCTATTGTTTATAATTCAGGTTGTAACTTGACTTTTTAAAGGCCTCCACCAGTTGCGTTAATGTGCTGCAGAAGTGGAAGGAACCCTCACAGTGGAGTTGAGGAGGCATACCAAGTGGAGCGCCACAACAATAGTCTTTACATAAACCACAAGCCTGATCAGAATGCAAACTATGCATCCACCGGCTCCTGTTTCCGCTGCTACCGGGAGGCTTTCTGCATGCACTGGTCGTATCATTACAGGAAGTGCATTTGCATTCCAATTCAGCTCCACTCGCCTTGTTGACAACAGACATTTCTGTTTAGTTCCGACGAGCTGTGCACACCCACAGCGTCTGATGAAACCATCCCCAGGGCCAAGTGCAGGAAACCATCACCCAGCAGCCCGAACACTGAGTGGAAAAAAAGGAGAAACAAGTCCTCACTGACTCCAATATCTCAATTTACTGCAGAGTGGATTTCAAGTAAATAACCCTTTGGTTGCTGAAGTGTTTTTCCAAGTTTGTTTTCTCTGTCCCAATTGTTGTGTAACTTTCAAAGCCAAAGGAAGTGAAACAATTAAAACTTCATGAAATTTTATGAACAAAAAAGAGCATTTTCACTTAATATGAGAGTATTATTATTTTTAATAAAAAACATTTTTTCTGTCTTGAAAACGATCACTCAACTCTTGTCATGCTATTGTTGGTTCAGTCTTTTCATCCTAATCCTGCTTTTATTCAATCTTTTTCAGGGACCTGAACTGTGCCACATCTCATGTTCTGTATTTTTTATATCCACTCAGGTGTCGGTGGGAATCTTGTGGCCATCCAGGCCAGCAGAATGTCAACCTACCTCCACTTCTGGAGTGTTCCTGGAGCTGTGCCTCTCAGAATGGGTGAAAGCTGCCGGGGACCCTGCGCTGCCTTCAGCTCCTCAGGTGAGGCGCTCAGGTGGAAGCACTTATTTAGCACATGAAAGCAGTTAAGGCAGCACTTCCACGTCAACGATTCAAGTGAAAATGCATCGGTTTTGTGTTTTCGTTTCATAAAATTTTCACTTTTACACATTTGGAAAGTGACATTCGTTTACATGGAAACAATGGAAACACCAGAAACAATGTAAGTTTCATTTTGGGCCACTCATTTGGGTGCTGTTGTTTGTTTTTGTAATGAACACACACACACACACACACACACACACACACACACACACACACACACACACACACACACACACACACAAACACACAGACACACAGAGACAGACACACACACAAACACACACACACAAACACACACACACACAGACACACACACACACACACACACACACACAGACACAGACACACACGAAGAGACACACACACACAAACACTCACACAAACACACAGACACACAAACACACACGGACACACACACTCACACACAGACACACACAGACAC
>OMNM01000667.1:34640-44787 GCA_900302745.1 Parablennius parvicornis
TTTATCCCCCCCCCCCCCCCCCCCCAAAAAAAAAAAAAACCAAACAAAAAAACAAAAACAAAACAAACAAAGACAAACAAAGAATATACTAATGAATTCAAAGAAAGAGAGAAAATTGATTAAAAAATTTTATCAATGTTTTAGTGATGACAGTCCTGGAGGCAAGAACTCAGAAACCAAAATAATGAAGAAAAAAAAAGTAACTTCTGAAACGCTCCTGGTGGAAATTGGAGAATCGTGATGGAAATAATGAAGAAGAATAAAAAATTCAAGCTGCAAGCACCCTTGGTGGCCTCTAGCCCATTGGGGTGGTCCCGACTTTTTCGTTAACTACATGTGGTGGGGCAAATAACAGAAAAATCATGCAAATTATAATACAAGCACCAAATTTGGCATGGTGGTTTCCAAGGGTCTACTGAATAAATTTGCACAATGGGCCACATGAAAATCCAAGATGGCAGCCATTTTTCAAGATGGCCACCAAGACGCTCTTTTGAAGTCATTATTCCAATAGAAATGTATGTAGGTGATGGATTTGAATGGCCCTGGTGTCTAATCATATGTTTCAGAGGATGCTGGATTCATTTTTTTTCTACTTTCAGAAGTAACAAAACATTGCACATGGCAGATATTGATCATCCTGTCAATTCAGGTGTGGTTGCTTAAACAGATGTGTAGGGTAGATTAAGCAACATTCGGGACACTAATTATGATACTGTTTCTTCCTTAGCTGACATTGAACCCCATGCTGAGTTTCTCAGCAGCAATTATCACCAGTGTGCATTGGTAGTGCCGGACAATCACTCCTTTAACAAAATGGCTTCACAGATCAAGCAGGTCAAATATGTCTGTTGCAGCTGTTTTGACTTCATGCAAGTTTGGAGCAAGAGAGGCTCATCATACACAGAGACTCTCTATGTGCTATCCTCAACTAGTTTAGCCCGTGAGCCAACATGGTACACCATACCGTACAATGTAGCAACTTCTTGGAGCCATAGGCGAGAGTTAGGTTAGCAGTGAGGACCACCGCCAGGAGTCCATCCAGAGGATGTGGCTGATTGCTGAAACAAAGGTGCTACGTCTACTATTACACCCTACACCCCATAGATTATGTGCAAATACAATGACAAGTTACCATACTGCACAAGCAGCAGGAGGTATAAAAACCAACAGAAATGGCGAAAATAAATGCTGGATCCTTTTAAAACTAGCAAAATTAGATTCAGCATGCAAGAAAACATAGAAATCAACCTCAAGATGACTCAAATCCATCAACTACATGCATTTCTATGTGGAAAATTACTTCAAAAGAGCATATTTTCGGCCATTTTTCAATATGGCCGCCATCTTGGATTTTCATGTAGCCCATCAGGCAAATCTATTCACTGTACCCTTTGTAACCAATATGCCAAATTTGGTGCCTATATCACATTTTGATAATTCCTGTGAAAAATTGCTGTTATCTGCCCCCCATTGGAAATTTGCCCATGTGAACGTCTCCAAAATGCAGTCGCATTCAAAGCTGAATTTGGTTCAGTCTTCATTTATCAATTATTTTATCAATTAACTAGTCCAGCACAATTTAAATCATACGTGGTCGAAATATTAATGACAAACATTTAAAACAATCAACAGACTCTTGCTAAATGGTATTTATTTTTGCAAACTGAAACGTTCGTACTGAGTTAGAAACCATTTTAATTGGTTTACCTTGGCAGAGTCAGTATTAACAGAATAAATAAATTAAAAAAGCAGTTACATAGTTTAAAAAAAACAAATACAAACAAAACAGAGACACAGTAACAAAAGTTGTTGTCTGGGCTGAAGTCAGGCTCGGAATCCAAGGCACGTACTACTGGAGACAATCACAGTCTTAACGACTTGTTCTGCTAGCTTTGTTACTGCGTCTTGACGGAATGGTGTTTGTCATGTAAAATACAGTTTTGAACCGACAGACAACAACTGAATAAAACCAGAAGTCGAAAGGCAATTTGAACATTCACATGGTGGTGACCGAATTCCACGCAGTCCCGTTTTACATATTAAAAAAATTCATTTCACTCTATGTAACTAAAATCTCCCAACAGAACAGGTAATACTTCCTAGAGAGTTGTAGTCCTGCACTTTTCCGGCATTTTGCTGCTCTTGAACATTAAATGTAGCATCGTCATGGGAACGTTTCACACTGAACTGAGTGGGGGAACACATTGAAACCCTGCAGGACTGTGACCTTCAGGGACCAAGAACGTCATAGTCTGCAATAAAAGATCTTCTTGACCTTGTTGAAACTTTCTTTGGACACCATTCAGGACATGCTTTTCATACATTCAAGGTTTTTTTAACTAGTACAAAAGTAAATTTCACCAAGAGACATCTCTAACAAATTGCACGTTTCATGAGAATCGTTAAGTTCAAGTGGGGGTCTGTAGGTGATTGATGTACCAGCCTCAACTGAACTTCAGGTAGGCCGGCAACGAGTAGTTGAAGAGCAAGAAGTCCATGCGGTACAGATTATACAGCTTCTTCTGGTAAAAAGGGCTGATGTTGTTAAAGAACTGGGCCGCCATGTCGCCTGTAGTCCTGGTGCTCTTGGACGAGGCGGGGAAGACGACCTTCTGGTCCACGCCGGCCAGCTGCAGCACATAGCGGGAGTCCTGCTCCAGCGTCTCGTACTTCCCCACCACGTCGTAGTGGATGAGGCAGGGGTGGCACAGCGAGTGCACCCGCTCCCAGTGCTCGTTGAAGGGCTCCTCCCGCTGCGTGGCCGGGTCCACCAGGTAGTACACGAACTCCTCGAAGGACACGTCATCCCCTCGCTCCAGCGCTTGGGGCTGAGGATGTGGCCTGTGCCGCTGCACAATCTTTGTGCCATACCGTTTGTGGAAAGCAGTGTTGTAACTGCGTGTGAACTTGTTGCGATACGCAGACACCAGTCGCTCAAAGGGCTCGCGCACGAAGACGAACTTCAAGTAGGAGCGCAGCCGCTGGTTGATCTGTGAGGTGGAGTACTCCGACAGGGCGCGGAGGTTCCCGGGGACGTGGGCCTCATTGGCGGGGATGTCCAGAGGGTTCCTGTGGGAGCCTGCTACGCCCGTCAGGACCATGAGAACCCTCTTCCAGTTGGTGCAGGCCACCTTGGGCACATAGCAGTACAGCAGGCCGTGCTGATCGTCCACGATGATATGCTTCAGGTCCTCAGGGATCAGGACCCTGCGTTTGCGGGTGTAGGAGCGGCAGGCCTCTTCCAACAGCTCCCGTCGACCTTGATGGATGGCCTGTACTGCTGACTCCACCTAGGGGGGAAAAAACAAGCAATCAGCAACAAAACCCTTTGGCAAAACACATCATCTTTGCAGAAAAGGTTTAATATATCAACAGTCGAACAGAAGACCTGCACACTCAGGTTCAAACACCGCTACACCTTCGTAAATGTATCGAGTAGACCATATTCACAATGACATTACAGAATTCTGCCACGGTGCATTGTGGGAGACCCTGTAGTACTTGCCGCCATAAATACAGACTCTCCTTTGCCAGCACTAAAGACACGACAATGTATATATTACCGTAGATCCTAGGCATGTGGCGATTATTCGATATAAATCGTTATCTCGATACAAACATGCAGAATGCCAGTGTATCAATTCCTTCAGTGTGCATCG
This sequence comes from Parablennius parvicornis, assembly GCA_900302745.1. Lineage (NCBI taxonomy): Eukaryota > Metazoa > Chordata > Actinopteri > Blenniiformes > Blenniidae > Parablennius > Parablennius parvicornis. The sequence continues at coordinate 38,303 of OMNM01000667.1, forward strand.
GTACAATTTACGGGTGAAATCGCGATGCATCGGTCACTGCGTGCTTGCATTGGTAATGTCCACGGTTCAAATGATTTTTTCACGTTGTATTTTTTCATGTGTTTAATTTTATCCGGTGTTTCCAAGGCACATTGAATGCACCAACCCTGCATACCTGCTTCGTTGAAGCCGGTAAGAACGTTTCTACCACAACAAGCCAGTACTACAGCATGGAGGTCTGCGAGAGCAGCAGTAAGCAGGTAGACGAGATCTTTGGCACCCGGAAAAACTTAAAATCAGGCATTTGGAAGCACTTTTGCTTTTACAAAAAAGATGGTAAGCTTGACAAGACACAGGCGGTTTGTAAGGAATGCCATACTGCTTAACAATACACTGGCAATACGAAGAACTAATCTTTTTTAAAAAAAAAAAAAACCCTGAAAAAAACACACATGAAATAAACCACCAAGTTAGGTGTCAGCAGTGAGAGTGGCATTTACAGACACATCTGTTTTCAAAAGTGTATTTTATTCTTGTTGATTTATTATGTGTTATTTACATTGAATATGACTGAGAGTCACACACTCAGTGAGAGTGGTCTGTTTGCAGCAGCTGTGACTGCCAAATAATAGTTGTCAATAGTTCTTTTTTTGCACAAACAGTTGTGAAAGACCGACCGTAAATGTGAAAGGTTATTATTATTTGTATTATTTATATTTGAAATCTTAGTTTAGTATCTGTCTGGCTGACAGGAATATCAAAAGTGTCACTTTAAGTTATTCATTGAGAGTGATTCTAGTTGTTGTTGTCTTAGTGTTTAAGTTGTGACACTGATAAAACTAGTTCCAAATATGAGGAACCGATTCCTGTTCCTTACGCTGAATCTGGTTCCAAATCCCAACGCTGTGAGAAGTGTGAAAAGGCCTGTTTTTTGTGTTGTGCTTTTTAAAAGGCCATAAATTGATGCATTGTTCTCGTGGATTAAAAGCAAAATATGCACTTTTTGTTAGGTTTGCTGCTTATGAGGATTGGAATAAAGAATAAATTCTCGGTCTCTAGTACCATATGACATGGCAGCTTCTTAGTTTCTATTTAGATTTTTGGTATAATTTCTTTGCATCATGTTGAATCTTATCGTATCGCACCGAATCGCATTGCCATCAAATCGTATCAAATTGGGAACACAGGTGAATCGTATTGCATCGTATCGCCAGGAACTTCAGTGAATCTCTAATGTATCGTATCGCTGGTAGTGTATCGAGGTACGTATCGAATCGTTTGAGTGACGGAGATTCACATGCCGAGTAGATCCTCATAACTGCTGTCCTTTAACACAGGCATGTGCAAAACTGCCCACATGTCTGCCATCTTCAGCATCCATACCACAATCAATCCCAAGGAGCTTTGCTAGCAAGGAGATATGATGTCATCGTGAATGAGGTCTATTAGTGCTCCCCAACCTGAGGTCAAGGATCAGAGATCAAAAGAGCCTCAGGGACTCTGCCCTGATTGTGCTAAACTTCCTTTTTTTTTTGTAATAACATTTTAGGATAGCCTTTATCCGAATTAGGCACTAAAAAATTCTTGATGGTCATTTCTTTTAGAAGAGCACTGAATGAAACATGAATAATGTTGCTTATTCAAGATAGCGTGTTACATTAATGCCGTTTTGTAACGCTATTTTTATTGTTAGTGGCACCATGGATATGTATTCCATCGCAGCTTGCATTGTTTCAATGCTGCTATATTTTATATTACTGTTTAGCTTTTTGGAATTTTTTTTCTCTTGAAAAAGTAAAAACGTGCTTTTGTCTAAATCTGGTGATTTTATGGTTCATTTTTTCTTAATCATCTAGCCAGTAGCACTTATCATAACTACATTGAAAAATTTACAGTCAATCCATATGATCGGTATCGGTGATCGGCAGCATAAAACCTGATCGGAGCATCCCTAATATTTATTGTTGTGCAGCCATTTTCAAGAACAAACTCTTTCAAACATTTATAAATCATTTCTGGAGATCTGAAAGAACAAGGGTTAGAAGAAAACATTTTTAAAATGACAGATTTATCTTCCTAAAACCTAAATCCTTGGTCCAATGTGTCTGCACATGAAAACCATCAACGTTCATCAGTGCAGGGGTTCTCAAAGCGTGGGATGTGCCCCCCATTGAGATCGTAAACATCCAGATAGTTGGAAAACTCGGCCTGGAACTAACGTTTCCTTGCTTCAACTGGGAATTGTTTTCAGCCACAGACACACAGAGCAGTTTGGAAAATAAATATGTTTAATTCAGTCGTAACCAGAAGATGCTTCATGAAGAGAGAGGGCAGCATTAGGTTGCAGTAATAAATCCGATTTTAAAAAGTATGTTAATATTATCTAATAACCACCCTTAAACATTTTACTCATTTTTTGCACTTTTGGTTACAAGAGATTCTTCACCATATATTCCATCACGAGGAACTCAAATTTGACATAAATTTCTTCATAAATGTAATTTTTTTCAGTTTTAAATTAGACTTACTTGTAGTTCTTTGAACAGAAGCAAAAGGAAAAACATATTTTTTTCTGCATATTGTTGATATACATATTATCATGCTGCTGTATTACTGATGAGGCTCACTTCAGAACAAATTCGGTGGCCTGTTGCTGCTGAACTGAAAAGAGTTCAAGAGTTCACATTTGCTTGTTAAAGAAAGTGCAATGTACAGGATGAACTAATATTTAGAGAGTGCAGGAGAGTGCAGGTGTGGTGGGTCTGACCTGGTCTCCATCATACAGCGTCTGAAGAGGACTCCTCCTCATCTTCTGCCCGTTGCTCTTCTCTCCCACCGGCTCCAAGACTGAGGAAAGAAGAAACACACAGGAGGAAATCTGTTATTCAGTATGACCGGGAGTTTCCCAAAATTTAACAAAACTTCAGCGAAACCAAATGTAGCATTCACGGGAAATTCTGGCTGAAATTACTACATCAGAGTTACATGTCTGATATAAAATAAAATACAACAAAATAAAACTAAATAAAATAATAAAATATAGATAACCTTCCTCCGCTGCTTAAAAAAAACCCTAGAGGAAACACTGCACAAAGAGAACAATATGATACAAACATTAAGAACGAGTCAGTCAGGGGCAACAAAGCTAGCACTGCTAGCCCTGTCAAAAAAGTGTTTATATTTTTTTTATAATTAAATAATGAGATCTGTGTCTGGAATCAATTGGGTTGTATTTATATATTTTGTGGAGCACAAATCTCCTATGTCCTATAAACACATTACAGCTACAGGGGGGTGTCTAATTGCTCAGTCTACAATGGCACTCGTGGTGTAGATCTCTAGTGGTCTAGATCTCCAGTGTTTTCCAACTATGCCCAGTGAGTTCTGGAGGGACTGTGCACTTCTGTAGGTCTTGTTTAGTGTCAAAGTGAATTTAACCCTGCAGGTTGGGCTAACAAGAGTCCTGAAGTCTGGTCCAGGCATAACGGAGCTCTGCAGTGTGTTTGGAGTGTGTGTGGGACTCGGAGCTTGTTACTGTTGTACAAGATGTTTTTACACTAGCATCAGATTACATAGCTCCACCGGCTCAGAGTCACAGCACAGCTTTACTACAGGACCCTCACTGATATTTTACTGGATATAAAGGACATCTGTGGCAGCAGCACAGTCCCAGTTTATTTCTACCAAATCGGGACTTCTAGTTCCTTATTTTTCCTGACAATTTCCTCAGGAACTTAATGTCTTTATGATAAAACTAGTGCTGTCAATAGAGGGAAAAATAATAATGACTTAATTGCACAATTTTATGTAATTAATTGCGATTAATCGCATTGTTTATCTATGGAAGACTGAAGCTTGTAATGGATATTAATTTGGGGAAAACCATGGAATTAATGTCATCTCAATACATAGAGACTATAATTAAATTCAAAGACTATTTTTATAACATCCTTTAAGCTTTGCTTGAATGCTGTTTCTCTCCGAGATTAGCAAACTAATAAAAACGTTAATGAATTAATTAATTAAAGTTGCAAGCAGCCTTGGTCAAGCAGCCACGGGCTCTGGCCTCTGGCCTCTGGCCTATCGGGGTCGGCCCAATCATGGGTTCTCGCCCAATCTTGGCCTCTGGCTGAGTGTGTGTTATGTGCATTTAGTGTGTTTGTGTTAAATTTTTTTTTTACAAGTTAAACATTTCAAATCAATGAATTAAATTAATGCATTATTTTTGACAGCACAACAAAAAAATACAAAGAAACTTAAGAGAAATGTGTAGTTTTTTTTTTTTTTTTAGCAATTAATTCAATATTTGGACAGACTGAGGGTGACTTCTTATTCAGAACCAAGAAAGTCAGAATCTGAATGTAACATGCTCTAACATCAGATTATAGAGCATTTTCCTCCACATATTCCTCCATATATCGCCCAGCCCTACTCATAAATATATTTCATTACCGAGCTCACTACCCTAGCACTACATCTTGAACTTTAATAGTTGGTTTAAAAGTCCATTATCACCATACATATTTCCCAGTAAGTTTCAATAAAGCGCCATAAACCACTGTCTTTATTTTTTTAAGCCACTAGATGGTGCTGTCTGTTCAACAAACGTTTGAAAGCACACTTCATTGCCAGTCTTTCAGCCTCTATCTTAACACCAATAGCGCCATCTGATGGAGTCAGAAAATATAGAATGTGATTCATGAAGCTTCATGAAGCCTAATATGATATGGCCTCAGATTATCTAGTAATTGATAAAAGGCTATATCGCCCAGCCTTATTCATGAGGTTGAATAATTCATCACAAATGTACTATTATTATATCTTTTTTGAGATATTAGAATACAACATGGGAAAGAAATATCAAAAGGAGATTGAGTCTAGTTGGAGCAAACAATTCAATCCAATCCAATCCAACTTTATTTATTTAGCTCATTTAAAAACAACAGCCGAGGTTGACCAAGGTGCTTTACAGTTTTTAAAAAGTAACTAGAAACAAAAGCACTCCGAGAGCGCAGCCCACGCCCAATTTCAAAGTGCCACCATATCGTTAATCTGGATGAGATCCAGACGAAATAAGGCACAATTCAGGGCAATGATCCTCCGACTATCCATGTCAAATTTCAAGAGAATCGAAACAGAATTCTATGAGTTATAATTTTTTGAACCTCCCAAATGGGGTTTTCAATGTTAAATTCTGGAATTTTTCTTGACCTTATTCTAGATCTGGATTAAATTCTGCACCCTACTAGATATGACCATCCTACAGATCACTGAATTTTTACAAGTCAATCAGATATGATGTCCAAGATATATGATTTTTGGAAAACGGCTCAATGATAAGTAAAGAAGAAAAACAGGAACTTTGATATTTAATTTTTTTGCACCCAGATGGTTATCGGGATCACTCTCAAAATTTAATGGAATCTAGGTTGTGTCAAGACACATCTTCTGAATTTTTTTGGAAGATCCCGTCAGGAGTTGTTGCGTAATCCTGCTAACAGACAGACAAACAAACAGACAAACAAACCCTCACAAAAACGTGACCTCCTTGGCGGAGGTAACAACGCCTCCGTATCACAGTGCTAAACTAGAAAAACACTCGGAGAGGGCAGACCTCCGCCAAGCAGCTCTCGCAATGATAACAAGATAGTGAGCTTAAAAACAGTTGCCAGCAGTCTACCGACCTAAATCCCAAAGAGCTGGTTTGGGATAACTGGACAGAAGAGTGAAAGTAAAGCAACCTTCAAGTGCCACACATTAATATTGGAAGAACTTTCTGAAGAAAATTTGATTGTGGAGGAAGAAAGTCTGTGTGTGTGTGTGTGTGTGTGTGTGTGTGTGTGTGTGTGTGTGTGTGTGTGTGTGTGTGTGCACTTACAGTCGCTTTTATTGTGAAGGATCAGGCAGATGTGCAGCTGCTTGTGTTTCCAGGGGAAAGTTAGTCTGAGCTACAGACTAACTGAGCTGAGTTGAGGGTCATCTGAGTTTTTCTGAGAGCCTCCACACTGAGCATCTCTACGAAAACCACCTCAAACCAGAGCAGCTGTCCCCAGTTTGTCAGGTGAGACAAACTGGGGACAGTTTGTCCCCAACCCACTACAGACATTAAAAAAGCACTCGGAGAGTGCAGACCTCCGCCACGCAGCTCTCGCAACGATAAAGTATCCTTTAAACAATTCCTGGATCCAGACTGTGATCCGGATCACCTCCAAAATGTAATCACTTGTTACTTGTCCCATTTCGTATGTTTCTGGAAAATTTCATAAAAATCCGTACATTACTTTTTGAGTTACGTTGCTAACAGTCAAACAGACAGACAGAGACAAACAAACACGACCGAAAACATAACCTCCTTGAAGGAGGTAATTACTGTTAAAAGCCAGCAAATACATATGTGTCTTCAGTTGACACTTGAAGGACTCAAGAGTCTGAGTGGTCCTAATGTGGAGAGGCAGAAGATTCCACAGACGGGGTGCAGTCACAGTGAAGGCTCGGTCAGCTCTAGT
>OMNM01000670.1:0-17193 GCA_900302745.1 Parablennius parvicornis
GGGCTGGGTGTCAGGACAGAGGATAGCGGGAGGAGGGAGGAGGGAGGGGGCTTCAGGGCTGCTTTTGGGCAGTTTCAGCGGCACTCCCAGACTTTGACTGTCTGATCGACACTGCCCGTCACCACGTAGGGAGCAGTCTTGTGGAAATCTGTACGAAAACATAAAAAGTTTAAGTACAACTTCATTGCAAGGGTGGGGGAAAAAAAAAACATTTCCAGAAGAAATAATTGCGTCTCACCCAAAGAGGTAACAAAGTGTTCATGGGCACACAGGGTCTTCATGCAGCGTTTGTTCTTGTAGTCCCAGATCCTAATGGTTTTGTCGTCAGCGCAGCTCACTATGAATCTTCCTCCGGGGTGAACCAATAGTCCGCGCACCCAGTTGTCATGCCCCACCTTAAGAAGGCAGGTCGGTTAACCACCACACCCCCGGCTTTGAGGCGGCACCACTACGTAACACAAATAAACCAATCGTATTGCTCACCAGAGTCATAAGGCAGATCCCAATGCTGACGTCCCACATCTTAATTGTTTTATCTCTGGAACCAGAGAGCAGGAAGGGGCCAGGCTTTCCACTCTTCTTACTCTGAAAAACAAAAGATGCGACGAGGGCACGAGCATCAATATTTAGTTATATCAAAGACCACAATGCAGCTGGTCATTAAAATGAGAGCCTCTTAAATATGAATGGGCGATGACATTATGGTCTTCTGTGAAGCAGTGCTGTTCTGTTGACCAATGTGAATTAATTCCCTCCAATTTGCTTTATAAAATGTAAAAATCTAATACGGATCTTTACAATTACTGCTGATCAACTAAGCCTGCTGAAGATCAGTAAGTTAACATTTAGCTAATCATTCTCTAAGAGCAGCTTGTTCTTCCACAGACTGATGCATTTATGCAAAGGACCATGTTTTGGAATAAAAAGCTCAACAAGATCTTGTCTGAAATACCAGATTTGGTTTGGATGCACCAGTGAACGTGATGTGAAAACTTGACCGGTTGATTTTGCAGCCTGAGAGGACTGAAGTACCAAAGCACAAAGAAATGTGTTTCTAACTGGGAAGAGGACACCGTTTACAGCAGTAAACAAGTTTGGGGAAATCCTGGGAAGCGAATGCGACGTGGTGAGAAGCAGACACTGCAGCAGAGTTGTACTTACTTCTGAGCCTGTAGCCTCCAAGATGGTGGAGTGAGCGCTGTCGGGGGCCCAGGCAATACACTCTACCACATGTTCGTGCTCCCGCAACTCAGCTTTGCACTCCTTCGAGGCAACCACCCAGACACGCACCGTCTGGTCATTAGAGCAGCTGGCAATCAACGAGCCGTCCTGATTGGGACGCACCATCCTCACCCACTCCCTGTGGCCTGTGAATGTCTTCACGCAGTACCTGCAGGTGGAGATAGCGAAAGGTCACTTAAAAATCCAGTTTTATAAAAAGATACATCTAAGTAATGTAGTTCAGTCAGGAAAGAAATTCAAGATAAATCAGAAAAAGCTTCCGCTCGCTCACCCAGTAGCCACCTCCCACATCTTGATGGTCTTGTCTCTGGAGGCCGACACTATGTGGTCACCATTTGGCATGATGGCTACAGACGACACATTGTGATCGTGGCCTGAAAGACACAGTCGAACATTGAACCGGGTAAACGGTTGAGATTGAACTCAAGCATAAACCGCATGGCCGGTTTAATCCCGAGCCGCTTCCAACGCATACGGTTGGACACATAATATGGAAATTCTAAAAACTCTTTGTGTAAGGCAGTTTTTGCTTCACCTCATGTACTTTCCCCAAAGGGGATGAATAAATTATCATTAGTTATGTCGGTAAAGATTTCCTACCATGCATCGTTCGGATGCACTCGAACCCCTGAAAGTCCCAAAGTTTGATGCTCATGTCGGCTGAACATGAAGCTAGCAGCTTTCCCGACTGGTCAAAGGAGATGTCCTGCACAGAGTCTGTGTGGCCTTTGAGGGTTCGCTCAAAGTCTCCTGCCTCATAGTCCCACACCTGAAATCACAGAAACGCACAGCGTTAACCACAAAGACACTAATCCTTTCCTAAAAAAATACCAATGTAGTCAGAGAGATGAATAAAATCAATCATATTCATCTGTAGTTGTCAAACAAAGTCTTTTTGTCACAGTTCCATTCAAGCAGGTAGGATATATTCCCACTTGATTCAAAACTAATTATCTTAAATTATCCAATACGTAAAAAAAAATTGAAAAAAAGAAAAAAGTGACATTATCTTCCAAATATAAATAATAAACAATGTCTTGACACAGTTTAAGGAAAGAATCGGGTTGAAAGAGAAGCTGATATGAATATTTCTGAAGGTGCTTTGCTCCAAGTGTTGCTTCTGACAACAAAAGTATCAGTACATCTCCACACAGATGAGCAGTGACGAAGCAGAAACAAGAGCGAGTGAGGAAGGGAAGGGAAGCAGGAAGGGAGGGGAGTAGGCGGATAAAGGAAGGAGGAGGCAGTGGGTGGGGGGCCATGTTGTAGCAGCAGCACAGAGGATAAAAAAAAAAAAAAAGGATAACAGCCTCAGATCTGCAGAACAGCTTTGATGTAAAGGGTCAGAGCTGCAGAGGATATGTTGTGGTTTACTGCATTGTTCACTGATTTTGCCTGGATATAATTCTGACAATTTCAAAGCTGGGAAAAGTAATACATTGTATATTCTGTGATACTGGTGTTAACTCATAAGTTTCTTACTTGGGAAACTATGTTACCTTCATAGTCCATCACACCTCCCAGTACAGTGTAACAGAGTTACTGTGTGCAACTGAATCTCACAAAAAAAGCCCTGCAATCACGTTTATGTTAGACTGTATGGGAAAGTATTGATTCCATGCTTTGGGTATTTTGGAGGCTGTAGTGAGGTGGATCATATTGCACTAGCTCAAATGATCTAATTGGTATTTTTTTTTTGGCATCTTCAATTGACTAAAAATCATCAGCCTGGAATGTGAAACAAATATGAAAAGGTATGATTTATGAAAATGGGTACAACATGATTCGAGATGTAGCCATCAAACCCATTTGTGAGACACACACCTTGATGGTGGCATCCTCAGAGGCTGTGACCATGACGGAAAACACGGGGTGGAAAATGACACGCGTGACTGGAGCGCGGTGCCCGCTCAGCGCGTATCTCTCTGGGGGGCGGGGGATCCACTCCTTGGGGTCTCTCTTCTGACCCACAGGTCCTCCGTGTGTCATCTCCTCTTTTGCCTCATTTAGTTTTGATTCCAGCTCCATCACCTGAAGCGGAGAAGAAAAGATCCCAATAGTTTAGATGTTAAACTTTTCATGTCGTCTACAATTTAAACACACCACGTGCGTCATCCATCTCAGACAACTTTCAAATATTGTACCAACAAGCAGACATTCCTTACCTTCTTCTGTAATCTGATAACCGAGGTCCATTTCTTTTCCAAAAGCCCCGCATACTTCTTATCTAACTCTTCATTCTAGGATAACAAAAACACACAAAAATGAAAACAAACTTTTTGTATTTTTTTCTTCAGAAGAAGACAAAAGGGTGTGTGCTCAGTCATCCGTCCTTACCATGTCTAACTCTGCTTCTTTCTTGAAGGTGGAATAGGCCTCATCATATCCATTGGAGCGTAGATAATCGGCTATAGCCCGATTTCTGAGGAGAACATGCCAAAACAAATTATTTTTTTGAAAGGTTCCACACACTGTTTCTAACAGAAGACATCCTATATTATCGTGAGTAATCAGTGTTGGTGCAGGTTTACCTCATGGGCCAAACTGACGACATGTCAAGCTTAGAGTAATGTAGATTTCGTTTGTTGTTTTTAAAAATATAAGTATTAGCTCCACCTTAACAAAAATTCCGGTTCGTCTTTAAAAGAGAGGCCACAAGCCTGCTTAACATCTGAGAGCAATTGGACTCAAATTGCAGGGTTTTACCTTAAATTTCAGTCAATCTGGCCCAGTACCAAAGAATTTACAACACTTCATTGATGAAAACAAAAACGAGAGGACCGAATCACTAGATCCTGTGTTTTGTGCTACTATGGAAACTGGCCACAAAGAGAAGAGTGAATACATAGTGCAGACGACGCAAAGGAGAGGCCAACCCGCAAACACATGGAATCACTACCTCAGACACACTTAAAGATTTTCAGAGGACATATGTAGTGCCAGGGTTACATAAATAAGTGGAACAGCTCTTTTTTTTTGAGATGCAGGTTGAATATTTTATGAGTGACTACTATATTTAGTTTTGCTTTAATTGTAACCCTGACAGAACTGTGTTTCAATGGCAGGAGGATTCCCACAGATTCCTCCCAACTTAAACTACTTCTTAACAGCCCAGATTATATTGAGGGCCTCCATGTACACCACCTGTAGGATTAAATGAGCAGTTCTGTGCTGTCTGGACTGGGGTGCACACTGAAAGATCAACAAAGCAGTTACTGCTGCATAACATTTTTCGCATTAAGCAGCCATCATTTAGTTGAGTTGCTCTTCGACCCATTCCCCCACCCCAATTTCTCTGCTCCTGTCATGTGGGTTATAAAATATTCACTAAGTAGCTATCAAGTGAAGCACCTTGAAGCCCACATCTCTTTACTTTTCTTCGGTGATAATAAATTCTTGTAGAGGAATTCATCTTCTCACAACATCAGCATTTTGAGCACAAGTTCACAGACGGCTAAACAAATTCCATTTTCTCTCTGGAGATTTACACACTTCTGTAAGCTCTTGTATGTACATGCACTTCAACGCAATGCCCTTCATGAGCACGGCATGGTTGGACTTGTTAGCGTCTGTAATGAGCCTATGCTGCCGTGTATTTACATGAGGGCACTCACAGTTCATCTCTTTGTCTCTGTGACAGCACCATGGCGGCTGCTGTTCTCTCCCTCTTGGGGAGGTGAGGATGAGGTGGTGATGTGGGAGACTCTGGCTGAACGGCGTGCGAGGGGGAGGTGCCAATCCCTTGCGGATGTTTTCCGTTTCTTCAGATGTGGTGGAAAAAAAAAAGTTCCACGAAGAGTGTGTCCAGGAGATGTGGAAGTCAACCAGCTGTTGGGATGAAGTTCCACGTGTCTCAAAGGCCCAAAACTCACTCAATGATTAGAGATACCCATCACCTAGTGGAGAGAGAAAAATAGACAAAGATAAAGATGTGCAAGAATATTTCATTTCATTTATAGCAAGTTAAAATTACCTAAAACAGCTTAGAAAACCTGCGTAAAAATAAAAACAAAAACCACCACACGGTGACTGGAAGCTAATAGGAGCACTCGCTTCCTGAGCTTCAGCACTGCTAGCACCTGGGGCCACCAAAGCAATAAGCTGCTTAGCAGCGAGACCACACAACAGTGCGTGTGCATGTGTGTTTCTCAAAGTGATAGGGAGCACAAGTCCTCCATAAAGCTGACAGTGCAATGCAAAGAAGGGACTGGACGTTAACAGGATTAACCCCAGACATAGAGAGAGGACTTAAACAGCATGCTGCCCTTGTCTGCATTATAGTCTGATGCTTTGTTCTCCTCCACCTCGTCATCCAGACTGCTTAAAGATGCTGGAAACCTTGTCTCATTCTTTTACTTCTGCGGGAGTTTTTACTTCACATAAGAGTGTTCTCTTTTAGACAAAAATGTTGTAGCCGTGGTGGTTTCTGAGGTGTCCTTTGTCATTCTGCAGACGATGATGGGCGACTGAGCCGACGGAGCAAAGCGAGCGATTACAGTTGAACTGTCAGCAAGACTTAAAAATAGCCATTTGACCAAACAGACCAATCTCCCAACTATTACATAACCAAGAGTGTCTCTGCAGCTTCTGCATCTCCCTCGAGATGCTTGGACTTCACCAACTGCACTAAGATAAACAACAGTAGGAGGTCTGGTTTTGATTAACGCTGTAATGCAGTGTCCGATCACACAAGGATGGAAAGCAAAAGTGTTATCACGGCTGAGGGCTAATCAAAGGATATGTGATGTGACTCATAATTCAAGAAAACATGATAAAGAGCCGGTCTAACAATCAGGTTCATCAAGCAGGAATAATATGGAGGTTAGTTTAAAACATGCAACATGCACTTGGTCAAAAATAAGGAAATAAAACAAGATTTCATCAGAAGAAAAGCCAGCGAGGCCCCCAGACCATATGAATATGGTCATGTAAAAACACCAGCTGGGGTCAGTTCCTGGAAAGAATCACTTCTTACCTTTAGGCCCCGTTTACATAACAACATTTCATGTTGTAACACCTACTCCGTAAAAAAAGAAAGGGGTGCGTTTACATTGCGATGTAGTTAGTATGCCGGGCCACGGAAGGGCGTCGTTGCTTATTTTTGTATTGAAACCACACAGACGTGCAGAGAATAACACGCTGTAAACGTGAACAAAATCGAGAGCGTTGTTTACTGGTACAGGAGCAGCAGGAACTTATTACCACGGAGGGAGATGTACATGCGCAGTAACATTGTTCTATAGCCTCCGCCACTGTCAGCAGGAGGGGATTGCACCGGTGAAAATGAAGTTTCACCTTGGGAGACGGTATACAAAAAGTCACTGATGCGATGGATCCGACCACCAGAGTTGTGTAAACGGACCCTCCAAAGGTGAAGAAAGTTTTGCTGGTACACTAGTTTTCATTGCCGTATAAACGGGGCCTTAATCTCAACAACAAAAGCTTCACCAGTGCAGTCACAAACTTCACTTTTAACACTGAAGAAGTTCACTTGACGACCTCATTTATTAGCAGGGCGGGACTTAGGCTTTCACTGCAATGCAACATTCAAGACATCATGTTTTCAACCTGATTCTCATAAATAAATAGAATATCTTCCAATAACAAGTAGTGATCGATTTTAATGAAAAGAATCAAAAAGACTATTCATAATTTGGATCATTTTAGCAATGCAGGTGTTTCAGTATGACAGTTTATATAAGCATGGTTAAGATTGAACTGCAGTGGTTGGTATATTCCTCAAACTAGATTGCCAGACAGTCTGAACATTAAAAATATGATCACAAAAGCTGCATTCTTATGATATATGTCCAATATACAAGCTTTTGTTTGACGTTTGGTTTCTGTGATGATGTTGTCAACTATGTAATAATATTGTTCAGAATTAATACAAAAATCATAGATGATGTTAATGTCTTAGTGATTTAAGTTGTGTTCCTCCAAATAACAGTGCTCCCTCTCTTCACTGCAGCTGTGACTGCTTCAGAAGCACTTTGTTGAATTTCCTTGATTATTGTACATTTTTGCTTCTGACCTTTGAACTCTGCCCTGTGGCCGAAAAATGTGAAAGTGTCGTAATTAATGACTTCCTTTCAACACCATGTTGTATTGTGAAAATGACTGGACTCAGATGGCTTGATCTTCTCTGCACAAGGTGACATAGCTTCTGTGAATAAAAGACATATTGTCTGTGGAATAGAACACTGAGCCGCTCCAGGTGGAAACACAAGTATTGTCTAGAATGACCGCGAATCGCTGAGCGTTGCACAGCACCCGTGACTCCTCAGAGCTGCACACCATGTAACCTAAGCTCTGTTTAAATGTTAAACTTTGTTGAAGAGAGTCTTTAAACTCAATCTGGAATCAGCTATAGTTAAACATCTACATGTATACTGAGCACAACAGTGACAGACAGCAGCCACAGAGTGTATGGTGGGTCAGTACTACAAGAAGTGTATGAAAAATGTCACATTGTGGAAACTGTTTTTCATGGACTCAATACACGTTGTTAGGGCTTCGGGGTTGGCCATGAATTCTTTACCCAGATATTCCTCGTCGTCTGTTCTTTCAATAATTACATTAGTCACTAAACTGTCTGAACATTTATGTCTACCTAGTGAGGTCAGAATCTCTAAAAAAAACTATTTTTACTGTTAAATTGTTGTACTTAGGGTGAGAAAACATTTCTGTATATTAAAACAAGGACTGTTCAAATGATCTTTGCCTCTTTAGAGAAATTTACCTTCATGACTATCAAAGTAAATAATCTGTTCAGATTCAATCAATAAGTGGCAGCCAGCTTCAGTCATAACACATTTAAAAACCTAAATTTACCATTTAAAAGTAAACCACAAACGTTGAGATGTTAGATGACTTATTAGTAGTTCTTGGAGGCTGATCATGTATTTAGATGACCTTATATGACTGACATTCAGTGAATGGTTAAAAAACAGCAGGATCTGTTCTGAATCAGACTACAACTTTTTGAGGAATTAATTCAATTTTGTGAAGCCGGCTTTACCTAAAGTTTGGGGATGCTACAGCAAAAATGGAACCAAACAGAGGAGCAAGGCAATGTGCCCAGCCACACGCCTCAGCTTAAAGATGGCTGATATTACAACCAGCTTGACGACCACATCTATTATCATGCCAGGGAGGAAAGTTGAGATGACACTGGAGGGTGAAACAGTCGTCAACCTCTCTGTAACCACTCATAATCACAACACACTATGCTCCTCTCTGACTCCTGAGTCAAAGAAAAACGTTTCATACTGATCGGTAGGATGTAAAAAGCTACTCTTCTATTAAAATACAACGTCACTATGTGACGTCAGTGATGCCTCATCTGTCCTCACTCAATTTCAGATTCATGTTTATTCCAGTTGGTGAAAGGCTTTTAGCATGGGCGAAATAAAATCTCACTTAAGACATTTCTTCAAAACAGTCAATAAAAGGCTGAGGATATTGTGCTAAACTATATAGTGTCTTCCTCAATTGCACTTGTAAATATATATTTAAGAGGATAGTACTGCTTAACAAATACCTGGAGTCTGACATTCATTTCAGTTCTTTTGTACTATTTCGAATTTATGTCTCTAATCCACAAATATAAAACATTAAACTCAAGTAGTTTTAAAATAAAAGCAAACCTTGGATCAGAGACAAAAGAAATGAGACAAAAATTATCATTTTTGATTGATAACTGAACCCACTCTGTAATAAACAACATGTACACTTGTTCTTTCATTTTGTTTTTCACAATTATAAAACAGGCTTACATCCATAAAGCTAAAACATATGTTCAGCTCTTAAATTCAACTTTAATTTTTACAATATGATGCCAATTAAAGCCAGAAGGTACAGAGGTATTTACTCATGTTGATGAACATGTCATGTTTTTCTCTCTGAGATTTAAATATTATAAATAAGGGAAACCTAACAGAAAAACAAAAAAAGCTCCTAAAGATCGTAACTGCACTCAATGTTTCAAACTGCACTTTGTTTAACTACACCCCTCCTTATGTGTGACCTTCAGGGCAAGCAAGTCCCTGCTTGCAAAAACGAAACCACATGACATTGTAAAGTTCCAACATCAGGACAAGATATACTCTATTACTGGATCATGCATCGATTGGCTAAATGGCCATGTGGGATGGGCTGGTTTGAATGGGCTACAATACAGTAAAAGAAATCACTTGTGAGTCAAATGTTCAGTCTCTGCAAATAAGCTTCTGCCAAAGGGGAAACAAAAAAGATACAGACTTTAAAAATAGAAGTCATACTCCAAGTGTTATCAGTGAAAGAGAATTTGAGAGAGCGATAACAACACATTGTTGATTTTGGACTTAATGTGTTTTAGTGCAACAGAAAAGTATATGGGAATGCATACATGAAAAATGCATCATCACCAGTTTACTGATCTCAGCAATACAAACAACTCTTGGTAATTAAAAATGTATAATGAAGGCGCTGTATTATTGTGGATAAAAAAACGTTTCTACACACACCAAAAGGTTAGTATTACGTTTTCATACAACGTTTATTGCTATGCTAAGCAGTTATTAGGCCTTAAATTTGTGATATTATGTGGCTGTTTTGGGGATCCATGTCAAATCTGGACAATCCACCACACGTCCAATGTTTCCTGTTCATCCTTTTCGGTCTCCACCCTGATTTCTTAACCCCACCCTGCAACATTCATAGAAAACTAACCCAGATCGTTGAAAATACAGCTTTGTTATGCCATGAGAACACATCCGAGTTGAAATCTGGCTTGGGTGACGTATTTCTTAGCTTCTGTAGCCACAAGGGCAAAGTTGCAGCAATGGCTCAGCAACGCCCTTTCCAGCTAACGTTAGCTTAGCACGACAACGTAGACGGTGAACCAGAGCTGTCAGACCGAGCCCTGCAAATGTTATTTATCACACAGTCACGGTATCAAACCTCGCGGCGGATAGGGATATGTCGCTGATCAAAACTAACCCGTTTTACTCGAGCAATCAGTCACATGGTACAATGTAGAGGGTATATGTAACCGGGGTATTATTGACGCTGTGAGTGTTAGCTGATCATTCCAGTAGGAGACAGTGCTGGTCTAATATGTGTCATCCACTGCAGAGGAGGTCGACCCTTCACAATCAAAACGCAGCATCTGATGAAATTCTAACCATAAACAACACTCGCAGCCAGCTGTGAAAAACATGGCAGCAGGCTGACAGGACTTAGCTTAGCCTGCTAGAAACCCCGCAGAACTTCCATAAATAGGCGTAGCTAGCGGTAGCCCGACGTGCGGCTAATGCTCATAACAAGTGCCGCGATGCGAGTGTCGCCCTGCCCGTGAAGCACAGACTCCATTTCAATCGTAATCATTCCGGCCAAATGAAATCACACAGATGCTATTTTAACGTTTGCTTTGAGAACCGACAGGCTGGCGAATGCCAAGTTTACCACTTTAGCCTAGCAGTCGGCCTCTCCGCCATTTTGAGATCAGAGCGCAGACACTGCAGGCAATTCGTCGTCAAATAACAAGTGTTTCCAAGTGGCAAAACATAAACATTTACGACTCTAAAGGCTGTTAACTCACCTTTCGATAGATGTCGTCTCTCATATCCTTTGGACGAGTGTCTGCAAGTAGAGGCAGGTCGTGTTTTCGATGTGATATTATGACTTTTCACATCAGCCGGCACGGACGGTCAGACTCTTCTCTCTGTACCACTGCATTCTCCCGGCCCCGGCTAACGGTCGACGATGTCTGTCGGCGGCGCGCACGCCGAGGTGTGCGGAGGCGCGCAGCGTGCACGCTTTGCGTTCATGTGGTTAACGGTCTACAGGTGAAGACATATAACTAATAGATTTAGCCTGACAGATCATCAACTTTGTCACTTAAAAATAAAAAATAAAAATCAAGCAACTTAGGGACTGGAATATTATATTAAAGGATCACGAGGCTTGAGAGTACAAAAAAAATTAATGAAAAGAAAATCACTGAAAACAAATACAATGAAATGTTTAGAGAAAGACAATGACTGTGAAGATGTCTAATATTAAACCAAAAAAAGTGATAATGAAAAGATTTCAGTAACCCTTTGGGAAAAGTCTTATACCTATAAGACTTTTCCCAAATCCATTTTTATAAAACCTATTCACAAACAAACAAACAAACAAACAAACAATCAATCAATCAATCAATCAATCAATCAATCAATCAATCAATCAATCAATCAATCAATCAATCAATCAATCAATCAATCAATCAATCAATCAATCCAGGGAATTGTCCTCCACACAAACTATACTGGTACACACTCAGATTCACAGCTCATGGAAACAGCTATTGTAAACTTGCATTTAGTCATTTCTTTCATGTCATTTGAACAACCTTACAAAAGAGAAATTGAAATAAACCATCAGTCTACTATTACTATTTTTAGGTTCGAGTGATTTGGATATCAAATTGAGTTAGTCTTGTAGAACTAATGAATAAAATGTTGAGATACTTGCCACTTCTTCACAATCCCCAAGAGGTCACAAAGTCACAACAAGGTTTAGGAGATCATTTTATTTTGCTTGTACACATCGAAAAACATCCTAGATATTATTTCGAGATTCACGCTTCTTCTATCATGTTAATGGCACAAGTGTGAAACCCAGTGGACAGTCTGAGGACTGCAGCATGAAACAGCAGCTTTGAAAATCCAAGAAATATTGACATTTTCCCACACTGTAACCACATTTTCCTCAGTGAAATTAATCTAAACCATATTTATATTTATCCACACATCTAGCGGTTGTATTTAGCATTTAAAGAGCAGTCACTATGCCTCTCTTAGAGAACATGAGGAGGGTGCAGAGTTAATTAATGTTTTTCTACAAATGCTGGTACAGATGAAGCTCTTTTGAACATCCAGTCGTTCTAGTGACACCGACAGAGCAAACTCATCCTCAAAAAGCACACATCCACACATGGATAACGTATTTATTCACATCAGCCATTTGTCTGGCCTGCATTTGCTGCTGTTGCTTATTTTCTGTGGTGATTTTCATTCATCACTCAGGTGTCCCATCGTAACTGTCCTCTGGGTCGATAGTTCCTCACTGTTGACTTCCGTTTGCAGTTTTCAGGCCTTCTTGCTTTAATAATTGATTTTCCAATTCTTCCACTTGAGCTTTATCCTTTTCTTTCAACTCAGTCCTCAGGTCTGCAATTTCCTTTGGACTAGGAAGGACAAAAACATGTGATATGACGGTAGTGGTTCACAAGTGAGATATATATTTAAGATTCATGAAATAAAAAAAATTAAAAAAATTGGAGATTTTTCAGAATTATCAGGAACCTGATTATTGAAGTACTTCTATGTTAATATTTCAATCTTTTTCCCCTATAAAACCGCATAAAATAACTGAAGACTCATCATGAAATCGAAGCCGTTACATATCTCTGCATCCAATAGTATACATTCGTATAATTTGGTTCAGGAGGCGCTACCAAACCTCCGGGACTGTTCTGCGTTCACCTGAGTGAGATGAGGATGATTCCACATGTGAGGTTGAGCTGCTGAAGGATGGAGTGAAGGCTCGGAGTGGAAAACTGCAGAGAAATAAAGACGAGATAACCAGAAAATATTAAGTGCCGTAGCAGTGGAATGAAGAAGTCCTGCTTAATGAGACGAGTTTACTTTCTATTGTATGTTGCCATCAGGCATAAAAGCCAACTGAGTACTGATCAAATCTTGATTTTGCTGTGGATGTTGGTGTACATAAGCAGATTATTGTAAGTTAAGTGAACACTTTGAATCATTTTCTTGAACTGTTTTTGCTCCAATGGGGTTGTTTCTGCAATGAAGATGCTAAATTGAGGTAATTTATATAAAATCCACACATTATGGAAGCACACAAACTACGATGGTGAGATCTACTCATGTCCTCATGGTCAGCAATTATTATTTTAATGTGTTTTACGTGTTATTGTGAAGCATTTGTAATTTTTATCTGTGAAAAGAGCTTTGTAAATAAAATGTTCTTACTTTCTTTTTTGCATCTTTTGGCATTGTTGATTTTTTTTTTTGTTAATATAATTATGTTTTTTTCTGTAGTCTCGTGTACAGCTCTGTCTGATTTCTCCATATCTGTGCGTGGTTGTATGAAGCAAATAGCAAACATTCATGATGCTTTTTAACATTATAAGATATTGTTGATAACTACTGCTGTTGCTGCTTTCAGAATCGGGTCATAGAAATATGAACTCTAAAAAAAAAAAGCTACACACCAACTTGATAAGTGACATAAATGTTCACGTGTTCAAAGTGGGAGCGATTATTATTAGTCTTTAGGACACAATGTGTGAAGAGAAGATGCAACACTTCAGTCTGTGTTATGCTCATCAGATAGCGGCGTTGTCGTCATGAGAGTTACCGTCGTGTACAAACCTTGGGAGGTGGGACGCAGGCGCCTGGTGTGTTACTGTAAATGTGGTTGATGGCTTTCTGGAGGATCACCGCCTGCTCGGTGAGCCTCTTCAGGTACTCTGAGCTCTCCTTTGTGTTGCTGTGCTTCTCACCAACCTTCAAGTGAGCAACATTGAAGTGTGTCAGGTGGAAATTATTAACACAACAGCAACTGAGACGTTAATGTTTCTCCACACACCTGGCTCTTGTATATAGTATAAGCCTCCTTCTCGTGTTGCAGAGCTAGACGAAACTCTCCTTTGGTTTCGTACACAGTGGCGAGCATATGATGACTGCAAAGGAAAAAAAAAGAAAAAAGAAGAAGGATCTTTACAAATGGAACACAATAGCAGTCAACTGACTGAAATGAGTTTAGCTGACCTGTGGGCCTGCTTCAGCGACGTGGCACCGTGGTATTTCGAGGTCAGCTTTAAGGCATTGAGAAGGAACTTGAGCGAGAGTTCACACTCCATCAGTCCATAAAGCACCAGACCCAGCATACTCTAACACAGAGCGGCACAGCAGGCATATCAACAGATGATTCACCACCACAACGAAAGAAAAGAAAATAAAAGAAAGAAAGAAAGACTTTGCAGGCGGGTTCTCCCTCACATCAAGCAGTGCGACTTGTGGATGGTCGTCTCCACTGACGAGCAGGGTGAGGTACCGAGCGCGATACAGCAGCTGCAGGGCGGTCGCTTGTCGGCCTCCAGCAAAGTAGTACAGAGCCAAGTAGGTCTGAATCACAAAGATGAGTAGGCACTTAAAAGATGAAGAAGGGTGGATAACATGCTACAGGCTGACAAACTGTGGATGAAGGCATTGAGGAGCTCACGTAGTCTTGTATGGTCTGTGGATGATCTATACCTTGGACCCTCTCGGAACTCATGACTGTCTTTTCCTGGTGGCTGACAGCCTGTATAACATTAGATACATTACTTTACATCCATGTGTGGTTGAATTATAATTAGCTTCAGAGATTGTTGAAGAGTCAGAGGTGTGGAATCTGGTTGAATGTAAGTAAAAGAAATGAGCTGTGAATCATATTTACGTCTGCATTGTCCCCCAAGATGTAGCTGAGCCGTCCCAGGAGACGCAAGCACATGCACACATCTTCATGCAGGACGCCACACACACTGCTGAACAGCGTCACGGCCTGGCCGATCAACTCATATCCATTTTTGAGAAGCCCTTGGGGAAAAAAACAGAACAGTGATGACGAGCAAAGAAGGTAGAGGAATTTGGAACATCTGAGGAGGGGCCCTGGGAATGTTTCCCTCAAGGGACTGGGATTGTTCATGTCACACACATTGTGCTATATCTGAATGAAGGAAGCCCAACTATGTGTGTACATACACTGAGTGACCTCAGGTTGTGTTTACTGTGCGTACTTCGGGAAAGCATGTGGAGCAGCTGGGGCTCAGACGGTGGAGCCGGTTGTCTTCCAAACACAAAGTTGACAGTGTGATCTCCGTATCCACCTGTTAATGTGTCAGTGGGCCAAACACTGAAGGCTAGTGGATCTCCCAATGACAGGCTGTCATTGACGTTTGAATGGTAGATTACATATTACAATCACATCACTGCTGAGGGATTTGCATACTTGTCGTAACCATAACACATAAATCTTTTATGAAAACTAGAAAATCAATGGAAACAGAGCTTTGCGCTCATTACCGTCACCCGCTGCATGTACAGTATATTCACTGAACAACTTCCAGATAGTAATAATCAAGAAATATTGGGAAAAAGTGGCAGATTCTCTTGCTTGTGTCTCATTTTTTGACAAATTGAGAATTACAAAATGGAAATAAATCTAGTCAAAATAGTAAGCAGACACTAGTATAAAAAAATGCTCCAAATATGCTAAGTTAATTCATAATTTAAATATTTCCATTGTTCTAACAGTATGACCTATCAATATATGTGATGTATATATTTTTTTAAAATCACAGCTTATTTAAAAAAAAAAAACTTTGATATTTCAGGTGTGAATTAATACATAATGACATGGATTTATGTATTTTAACTACTGTACATTAATGTGCCAGGGTGTACTTGCATGTGTGTGCATATCCTGTACGGTATTTGTGCTCACTGGGCACACTTACATTTGTGAATACAATATATATCATTTCAAATATATTTTTGCAAGCTTTGAATTAAATTAATTATATATTGCACCTTTTTGTTTAACTATAAAAATTACACTTATTCATCAGTGTTATGGTGTAATACTCTAAACCGAGGTCATTTTCGGTCTCTTCATTGAAAATATGTTGATATAAGGAAAAGGCTGCAGCAGCAGTTTTTGCTCTTTGAAAAATAAATGCCTCTGAGAAGAAGTTAAGACCATAAATGTAGCTGCTGAGTTACTTAAATCAACAAGATGCAATACAAGGTTAGTATTTAGGTACAAAATGTTCTCTCCGTGCTTCAAGGACACCACTATTAGAATATAACTGCTATTTTTTTTTCTCTCTCTCAGACCTCATGAGACTGTGGATTTTCTGCTTCATTGACACTGAAGTTGCTTCATGAGGTTGATTTGTTTTCAGTCAGTTTGCCCACTAAGAAACGCTTCGGCCTTGAAAAGCTTACCAGTTTGCATGCGAGTGTTTGGTTTGATTTCCTCACAGATCTTTGAGAAAAGATACATTGAAGATTGTGTTGGGATTAAAATATTCACCCAGGTTGTGTGTTTGCATTGAGACCTATGTCATACTGTATTCTAAGTTGGCGTTTGTGTCCCTCACCCTGCTGGACGGCCACCTGTGCTTGCTGCACGAGTCGCGTGGCGTCCGTCACCGTCGGCCTGAGATGACTGACCACGGGGAACATGTTGACGACGTCCTCCTCACTGAACACGGGCTTATGTCGAGACTCAAAAGTGTACTCCCTCAACTGCACCTGAACATAATGACAAAGATGACGTCTAAGACCACAAAACTCTTACGATATGGACCTTTCTTTTTTGAATGCAACATTTACTGTGTGTTCTTTATCCATCAGGTGAAGTTGTGCAGCTTTATGGCAACAAAGTAGTTTCAGTGAATAATTGTATTTGATTATTTGAAAAATGTAATATGACCTAATGCTTTTTGTCCCTTTATGTCCTAATTAGATTATTATTTATCTTTTTCTTTTTTAGTGACAAATTAATCACTAGTATCTTAGTTGTTGCTTCTTTATGTGTTCAATTCATACAAACTCAGGGCAGGAGCAAGTTTATGAGGTAATCACATTTTACCTAAAGATCTGGAGATTAAGATTAAGATTTTTCATTACTTCATGTATTTATTTCATTTCTTTTAAAGCTTTAATGTACTTCTTTTATTAAAACATTTCTTTTATTTCTTTGTAAAGTGTTTATGTATTTCAAACTGGAATCATATCACTTCTAGTATAATTTATTCATAATAAAGGCGGACATCCAACCTGTATGCCTGTCTTGATGGCCATCTCTCTCAGTAGGGAGATCTTCTGGAGGTTGTATTTTTCCATCACG
>OMNM01000671.1:3642-15694 GCA_900302745.1 Parablennius parvicornis
CCCCCCCCTCCTCTCAAGGTAAATGGCACATGAATTATCCTTTATATTTACACTATTACTAATGAGAACCAACTCTCATCCATTCACCTTCCATCCCACTTCATCTACGTCAGGTCACAGTCGGCTGGAGTTGATCATTCTGGTACACATCATGTCATACAGAGAGATGGACACTAACATTCATGACTTACGTTCCCCATCAAAACCACGGTGTTAGACTGTGGGAATAGTTCCACTAATGTCCAGGAAGAACATGCAAACGCCACACAGAAAGACCCACGTCAGAGTTAATCTCACACCGAGACAAGAGCAATAACTGCCGGCACTTAAAAAACTTTTTTCTTTTCAAATCTAAACTAGTTTTTGATGGAATTGGCCTCATAAATTGCCTCTGCAGACGCTCACTTGTCACTGAGATTTACTGTATGTGCATCATTTACACGGTGGCATCTGAGCAAACCTTTGAAACAAGAGAATGGTTTGATTTTTTTCTATTTTTGTCAGATGAAAGATTCAACAGATAATATCCAGAAAGCTCTACATCGATTGATGGCGACTGATGTAAAACGTTTGTAACTGCAAAAAAGCTTTGCTTTGAGTCTTGTTGAACCAATCACAATCCAGACTTTTCAGAGGTCATGATGAAGCACACAAATTAATCTTTGGACATTCAGTGCTGTTGTCATAAAACTATTAATGTATCTTTCTTGTCTTGCAAGAGACCTGAAATTGTAAAACACCTTACTTTGTACATTACTAATGTGATGACTCCACACATCTGCCCGAGACTGTATTTCAACTTTTGATAATATTACACATTTATTGCAGCCTTTCCATGTCACAGTCCTTTGATTAATTTCTTATCTGTTGCTAACATTTATTCATAATTTTTTTTTCTCAATAGTGTTATCCCACAACACCACACACACACACACATGCACACACACAGATACACACACAGGGACACACACAGTGCTGAGTAGTATAAAGTCATATATATGTCATGGTTAATAAATATATTTTTGTCCTCTCTCAGTGGGACACGCCTCTGTCACCACTCAATCTTTGTAGCGTTCATAGTAGTCACTTTAATCATGTCTGACAAGTGCATCCTCTTTTCTTTTCTTTTGTTTCATTCTTCTTGATTTTTTTTTTCCGTAGTTGGAGAATCAATATTTTATGAATGAAACATGTCCCGAGGAAATTAAAAAAGATGCCAGATGCCTCACACATGTGAGTATAAACATCCATCCATGCATTAGATATACCTTAATCCATTATTCTCAAATTAACAAGATTGTCCTGATCACATCAATGTAAACATGAATTCAATACAAATGTAAGAAAAACTACTTAATAGACTTTTGTTCATTTTTAATTTGAATCGCTTTATCTTTTCTCACAATTATTGGTTTTGGGAGGCTTTGCTTTTTTTTCAATACACAAATGGTATTTTGTTTCTCATGCGGGTACCAAAAGGCTGTTGTCCTGGCCAGGAGTGTAATGAGGCAAAGAGGCACAGGGGACATACAGGATTTAACATCTGTGCATTCGGAGGTTGGCAATAAGGGAACCATGGGGACTACGTACTAAAGCTTCAGCAACTAAACAGTGTAGTTGACTGCAGATGCCAACACTACACATGTGAGGACACAAGGACCACATTTTCTAACAGTCTTAGTTTGGGAATGTTTAGACCAAAACTACTTTGCTGGATCTCTGAAGTATGAATAATATTCACCCTTTTCTGACATGAATCATGTTCAAGACGCCTGAGTTTTTTCTGTCATTGCCATAGATTTATCAAAATTGTACAATGACTGAAAGATATTCCCCCTTGTCTTTTTCTTGAATAACTTCAATTTTAATCTGTTTTCACTGTGCATGTCACACATGTGTGACACACTGTTGTATCTTGTCTTGGATTGTTTGGTCATCTGTCTTGAGGTCCTCCACAACAATGATTTGTATATCGATGCAAAGCTCTATTTCTCTGCTTTCTGTCTGCTTGTATTTATTTTTGTCTTAGTTTTCAACATATGACAACCAGAGGAGAGTTATGGTTATGAAAAGTACACACAGGAACATGAGGGTGAGGAGCATTCCATTTTTCATGCAACTAAATCGTTGTTGATTTGTCTTTGTACAAATCAGTCCTGTGTTTGATTCAATCTCTGTAGACTTTAGAAAAAGCTGCTTTATGAGCTGGTGCTGACTTTTAATCACTCCTTAAACTCATATCCAGCGATTTTCTTGTTTTCATTGATTCTTTGACCCACATTTGGTCTTTTTTTTTTAATGCCATTTCACGTTTCTTTTAGAAATCAGCTTTCCTTTCTTCCCGTCACTGCTTTTCATCTTCAAAATGTCCTTTGAAACTCCGCTGCTGCTCCTGCCAACACCACCACTGATTCATCACAGCTTGGTTAATTGGTCGGTTTGTTTTCCTTTGCTGCTAATGGTGGCAAACTGCCAGCATCGAGCTGTGAACCGCAGAGCAGAAAACTTTAGACTGAGGAATGTTGAACGTGTGAGAAAAGACAAACCATGAAAACACGGATTGCACAGAGATGGCCCAGCAGCCTCAGCTGACAGGTTCCACAGATTGTACTGAAGTGTTGTTGTTGTTGGCATGTTTGATACGTGTTGACGGCTCATGGGTTCACGGCCAGCCTGTCCCGTCTATCACTCCAGCCTCTCACCCCGGGCTCACCTGTCCCTGTCTCCCATGTGCCCCGGCTCGGTCTGGCTGGAACCCGTTGTTTCTGGAAAGCACTTTCATCATGATCCTCATCACTAATTCATCCTTTTACGGCCTCCATCCATCAGGACTGGCTGGAGTATGAAAACACCTCAGCCTGACTCACAATAAAAGTGGTCTGTCTTCCTTTTCTGCACCATCAAACCTCCTCTGCTTCTTTTCCTTTTCTCAGTTCTCACTGAAAAAACTTGCTCTCTCTGCCTCACATTGACTTATTCTTTGATTTTTTTTCCTCTCTCTCTCTTTCTCTCTCTCTCTCTCTCTCTTTGTAGCCGCTGCTGTTTTGAGTTTTACAGACTCTTGTATTTATTTTGTGTTGATTCTGGGTTTTTTTTGCCACTTATTTTCTTCCCCAGTTCTGTTTTTCTTGTTTTTTTTTCTGTTCTAACTGCATTCATCCAAACTCTCCCCTCAAAGCAAAGCAACACAGTGAGTGCCAGTGACAACATAATGTCTTCCGTGTAGTTAGTTTCTTAAACACAGTAACACTAATGGTACATCTTCCCAACTCTTTTGTGTGCTTACAGATATCTTCCTGCCAACAAGTATACTCCAGAATTAAATTTTACTTGGTCTTGTATTTTTTTTTCTTTTTGTAGCACTGTTGCATGGGAATCAGGGTGGTGAGTGGTCTGAGCTGCTGCTCCAGTAAGTGGAAGGTATTTAGTCGCGTTTGGGGTTTCTTACTTTTTTCACATCTGCAGAATTATTCGCGCCGCTATGGTCTGTGGCAACCATTCAAAGTCCTTTTGTGCGTGTTCATAAATACACGGTTGTCAGGCTGTAAAATGCTAGGGTTTGCTCAATTGCTGGAAAGCTGATTCCTCAGTGATGCAAGTGTTTTCAGCTGTCATCTGCAATATCCGACTCAGTGTAAGCATGCCAGCCCACATCCGAGCTGTTACAAATCCAGCTGAGTTTGTCCACACGGGTAGCTTGGCCCTAAACGTATCAGTGGTTGCTTATTGGAGATGAGGTTGGTGCGTTCAACGCATTTTGTTGGGCTGAAATATCCTGAGACCGCGAAGATCTGCTGAGGTCACAACCTCTCGTCATTAAAAAAAAGACATTTGGTCAACCAAATAACAAACTTTGAATTTGCAGTTTGTTTTTTTTTCACCACTTTGCGTGACCTAAGATTTAAAACTTGCATTGAACCCTTCAAAGAATGGGATACCGTCAACACTGCAGCTCAATGGACCACCGTGAAATTTCATTGAAATATATGTGGCTCACAAAATGACCAATTTTACTCTGTTTGATGCTAAAAATCTCGAGGAATACATTTATAGGTTTTGTTAGGAATGTTTCAACAGCTTTTGAGCGGAGTCCCTCATGTCTCGTGACTCTAATATTTATAAGTGTCGACAACTTGCAGTTATTACTGCTTAGTTATTATTTGTCATCCTTCTCTATAATATAGCTAATTGTCACTAAATATTTCCATTATATTGGGGTTTTAAACTTATCTAGTTTGAGCGGTAACAAGCAGCCAAATTTGATCTTAAAAGAGATGCATATCCAATGTTTTGCGACTTGACCTCAGTTTGAAAGCTTTTAAACCATCCCTTGTCATAACAATCTTTAATTTTATGTGTCACCAAGACTGGAGCCAATCCCATAATCATAGCAAAATACGTACATTAGTAACCAGCCCATCACGAGGCAATCACACAGAGACAAAGATAATTACACACACATTCACACCTCCAATCATTTCAGAGACACCAAATTCCCCAAATACTAATTTGAACAGTGAGATGACACAAGTGAAAACCGATGTGAGAACATGCAAAGTCTGTAAAGAAAAGCTCACTTTCACCTGAAGTAATCTGAAACATTTGATCTCATCATCCACACGTTGTTTGCAACCTTTGTTTGTTCAGTTTATGGAGATGTTATGTGTTTTTGTTTCTTTTATACTGCATGGGAAATAATCCACCTCTAGCCTTGACGTCTTTCTTCCAGGATTTATATTTTGATCTGTTTGGATTGACAAGTTGATCAATTCTTGCCTCAGGCAAAATGGCTATTGTCCAAAGTGTCCAATGTTTTTATCTTGATCTTTTACAATTTCTCCAATTGAACACAAAAAACTTTCTTTGCATCATTATTATCTGTTTGCTTCACCTCATTCTATTGAAAATGCCACAACATTAGATTTTTCTGTTGTTTTTATCTCATTGACAATTGCGTCATAGTGTATAATAATGTATATCTGAAAATATGGATACACTTTAAATCATCTTGTATAGTTGGATTTTTCTCACAAGTTGTTTTTTTATTTCCAGATAGTGATTTGCATTAAACCCAGTGTGATTTTGATCTGGCTCCTTTATTTCATTCTTCTATTGGCCTTTATATAGCTACAAATGCACAATAGGGAATAACGCTATAAGAGTACAAACATAACACTGCCTCGCCTATTTTTAAATCCGTGACTAAAACTAATTTAGACTTCCCCTGTTGTGTTTTGTATTCAGCGCTTATTGTCAGCTACTTAAAATCATAATTATAATGTCATTGTTATTGTTGGGCATTTCTGGGTTTCTGCACAGTGTAGCTTTGAGAAAAACACACTGACATGTATGAAAATAAATAATTTAGCTTCTTGTTGAAATAGTAGCAATAAATATAAAAGTATTTACATAAACTGGGTGAAGATGGAAAGCTTCATTTTTGTAATTGCTGAAAAAAGTGTTTTTCATCTGTTTAACAATCATTCTCCTCTATCACTCGATCACTCTTTTCCCATGTGTACTTTTGTCTGTTCCTCTTCCCCTACAATCTGCACTTACTTCTCAACGGCTCTCTAACTTGTGTCCTTCTACATCGTTGAACTCCCTGTCTTTAACTGTGAAATCTCTTCCTGCTTTTTTTTTTTTTGCACTCTTCACATTTTCACATTTCACTCTTCCTCCCTCCTCTGCCTCCGTCCTTGCATACAGCCACATGCAGCCCTATAAATGGCAGGGTGGTGTGTGGTTGTGATGAGGCCTGACTGTGGTCTGTTTGCACCTCGCCCTGCGGTTCACTGTGCTTCACCAGCCTGCTGTTTCTCCCTGTCTGGACCAGGGCGGATGGTTGACTGATGGTACAGATCAAGGCGAAACCTGAAAGCAGACTCATTATAGTCATATAGTTTAAAGAGTTTTTTCTTTTGAAGAATCAAGTGCAAAAGTATCCAGAGGGTAATCCTAAACAAAGTCCAAAACGTGAGCAAAATTCCAAAATATGAGTGAACACTGGGGAACACAAGGAAGTTGCGATGACGATCTGGCAACGGACCAAGAGGAAAGGTTTATATACGTTGGGGGAGGGGGAAACACAGGTGAGACATAATCAGACCGACAGGTAAATAAGACATGGATTTCACTTATCTCGCACTTTTCCACCACTTGAGCAGTCTCTGAAGTGCTTTACATTGTTAGTCACATTCACCCATTCACACACACATTCCCACGCCTATGGAGGCAATGGTGGCATGAGAGGCGCTCCGTCCATTTGGGAGCAAGTTGGGGTTTTCAGCACCAAGTGCGTATCAACAGAGACGAGACAGGTGCGTATCAAAATGATAATAAAACAGAAAGGAACACACCGCACGCACACATGCATGTACACATGCACACACACACACACACACACACACACACTACTGCCGCTGCAAGCCTGCCATCAGCCATCCCCGCATGTCAGAGTGAAAGTATATCCCTGCCATCAGACTCTTGTTGAAGCTGTTTCCAATTTAATGCTCCCTGTTATCTGTGAATTCTCTAACAATACCAACAAATACCAGTTATCGTCCAATAATTGCAGCCTGCAGAAAAGTGGTCAGTGATAAAAACGGATATTGATTAAGGTGATGACCCACGGTGCTCTGTGTGTGGGTCTTGTCTGCTGGGCACTGTGATGTGTCAGTGCGGAGGGTGACATTTATTTAGCGGCACATGTCGACGGGTTACAAAAATAAAAGGGTGAAATCCGCTTAAATGATTTGAGAAACATAATGAACCCAGATGCTCTCACACAGGTGCACTACATGATACAATTAAGCAATTAATATCTAATTATGCTCTGTGGCATGAATGAAAATGCTGAGCAGCTGTGGTTGACTCTAGTTTTTCATGATGTGAGAGGATCAGATTTTCAAAGCGTGTGTCTTGTGGATGCTGCACTGGCAGGAGCTCCAGTCACAGAGGCTGATTAATGGGATATTTGAGGAGGTGAAACTAAGATCTGTGTTCAAATCTATTGAAATAAAAAAAAACACCTCGGACTTTGTGATCTGACGCCAACAATGCATCCAACATCTGTAATGCTTGTGCCTTTATGTGATATGTGAAAAATGGAAGAGCAGCTCGGCAGTGCTCTCTGGAGCAGGTGCGATGATGTTGGCTGGAGAGTCGGCGACACTTCCCTGCAGCTGATGCACATGGTTCCCCACCGCCATCACGGCGCTCTCATGTCTTTCTACCACACCAGGAATCGTCACCATGTGACGGAAGTAGTGACAGTAACTCCCTTGTCTCGGACAACATTTCCAGTTCCAAACTCTTTCAGAGCTTTTCTGTGACGAGTGTGAATGTTTCCCCTGTGTGTGTGGATGTCAGAAAAAAAAAATATATTAGCATTAATTATGTGTAGAAATTAATGTGAGACATATCATATTGCACACATCCTCAGTAGGGTAAAACAAATCTGTCTCATGATGTCTAATCCCAGCTCAAGTTATTTAGTAGATTTTTAGGGTTAGGGGCTCATGGGGGTAAAGGGTCTTGCTCAAGGACCCATGGCACAAGGTTTTTTTGGAGGAAACCAGAGTATCCGAAGGAAACCCAGGCACACACATGGAGAGAACATGCAAACTCCACACAGAAAGGGCAGTATTTGAATCCATGACCTTTTTGCAGTGAGAGCATTAACCACTGTGCCACAATGGGGCCAAGCTCATCCCTTAAAGAATGATTTCATATCATATTAAACACATCGATGTAAGTATTTCATCTATTCTTCGTGATGCTGTGCAGCGTTTCTCGCAAGATAATTTGTTATTGTGGACTGAGGAGTGTGTGCTGGTGTAGCACTCTCACCTAATCCCATTAAAATCCCAGTTTGATTCACACCATTACATCTTCCTGTTTATAGTTTGCATGTTCTCTCATGTTTTGTTTTTTTTTTTTGCCCGGTCAACCTGTTTGGAATGTACACTGCCCTTCACCTTCTATCGATGCGGATCAGCTTAAGCTCTCTGCAGCCCCTGCTGAACTGGATAAAGCAGTTATCAAAGATTGATTGAAGGTGTCACTTCGAATCAATAAAAATTAGACTTTATCGAGCAATTCTGGCCTTCAATTCAAGCCTTGATTAGTATGTTGATTAATGGGTCAAAAGTCAGCATATCTCAACATAATTTACCTTAATACACAATGCAATTTCATTATCATTATTACATCACAATAAAAAGAGGATAACCATAAGAATATAGATGTGAGTCCTTTCATCAGAGCGTTAGAGACATATAAGATCTATCTCACAGCAAACTGAAGCTCCACTGATGGCACGGGAAACATTTGACTTGTGGATATTTTTTTTTTTTTTTTAATTCCTAAAGTTATCAACCATTGACAGAATGTATCTGATAGATGAAGATATGAAGTTGATTTCACAAAGGACCAAAAGTAGACAAAATAATGAACAGCTAATTGAAGAGGAATAGTTGTGCATATAAAAAACGGGGCATTGCAGCAAAAAAAGTAATGTGATCAAGAAAGTGTGTGCGTTGCTTGAGAGAGAGGGAGAGCGAGAGAGAGAGAGAGAGAGAGAGGAAACAGGAGGAGGGGTGCTGCCAGAGGGTGAATGTTGGAACACAGAGCATGCTGTGTTGATTTGATTAAATTCAGTTCTGTTCTATTTGCAGTAGGCCTACTTACTCCGCTATATTTGTACAGGGCTGTCTGTGGAGTTTTTAACAACACACAGATCTGCGGAAGAGCGAGGGGCCAGGGATTAGGCTTTAAAACAAACGTTTTAAAAGGATACACAATTTTTGGGGGGTAATTTTGGCCGGGGAGATTACCCATGTTTGTCATTTGTACGGTTTATTTATCACCACTGAGACTGAATTAATCCACATGTCCCCCGGTTTGCCCAATCACCTGTGGAACGCTGTTTGGAGGCTAAAATAACCAACAAAACAAAAAAGTCTCACCTTGTCACCCTGTGACAAAGGACACATGCCTTGTCAAACTGTGCCAGTCAGAAAACTAGATAATGTTTCTCAAATTGTGAGAAATAAGAGAACAGATGGAGCACAATTGTCTTCTCCAAGATGCAGACGTTCAAAACATGCAGGCCATTATGCTGAATGTAAGATCTAAAGATGGCTGTATGAAGAAAGAAAGAAAGAAAGAAAGAACACATACACACAGAGCAGGAACATTTACTAATTAAAACAATGCAACAAACTTTGTGAAAAGACACATTTGAATTAAGATGACATGAACTCACCAATCTGTGTCTTGGCTCAGCACCTCGCAGAGAACCATCCTAGTGACAAACAGCTTTAAAGATTAAACAAAGGGCTTCATTTTCAGAATGTAAACCATGATTTTGAGTCATATTCTTTCACACATACATTCATAAGTATCTTAATTTTCTGTGTATGATTTTTTGATGTAGTCCTGAGATGGTTGATTCTCCTGGGAGACGCTGGTGACTTGAATGTTTATTTCTCCTCATTAGATCCTGAAGTTTAATGCATATAAATCATATTTGCCAGATTCTAAAATGATGCATAAAGCAGCTGACAAACACATAAAGTGATAGAGCCTATATGCAGTGCTTTTTTTTTTTTTTATACAGCTCAGTGCTGCAGATCCAGCTCTGCCTCATCCTGTCCACTGCAGGATTATTACAATCTTTTGCTTTCATCAGGCTGATGGATATGACAGGTCGGTATACAGTACGTGAGCTTGTTACTCAGCGGCTGCTCAACCTCGACCTTGTGTATTCAGTAGATCCTTTCTTTAGTCTGCTGCTGGAGAAACATTCAAACCATCTTCTCAGTCACCTGCCAGGGTGTGTTACATCGTTGCAGTGTTCATATGGTTCTTATTAGTTAGGAGCTTTTTTGTTTGCAGTGAATCAAAGGTCTTTTCAATGTTAATATAATGTTTTAAATATGTTGAGTCAAAGCGTTAGTTTTGAATGAAAGACTTGTGTAAATATTACATTTGGTGATAGAAACACACACGCGCACAAAAAAACAACTCAGTGGTATGAATTAGAGCAGCCAGATGAGGAAAATGATTTAAAGGATAAATGCATGAATGTACGAGAAGAAAGAATTACAGACTTGCAAAAATTTTGATTATAGACTGGAGCTATTTCATGAAATATGAAATCTAAAGATCTCTCAGTGCCAAAGGCATAGACACGTTTCAAAAGGTACAATAAAATGACTGTTTCATCCTTTTTAGAGTTGTGTTACTCCTATCAATTCAAAGTGTATTTTAATCACATTTTTATTTTATGTGTTTTCACTAACTGAAAGGTGTAATGTCTTACTTCATGAAATGAACACAATCATTTCATCCTATTTTGTTTCCTTTTTACACGTTGTTCCAACCATATTTTTAATTTGGACGGCACAATTGGGGGAACAGTTATCTTGTCCTCTCTTTCCCTCCTGCTATTTTCTCACCTGCTCGCAAACTGTTGGGATGGCACGTCTTTGCAGTATTAACAAATCATAACAGTGAAGGTTACTCCTTCACGATCTGTCTTCTAAAAACACCTGTTTAAAATAATGATGATAATAATAAGAATAATAAGAATAAAAGCCATCACATAGTGTTTGCCTCTTCTTAAATTTGATATAAAAATCTGTTTAAATCAGATTAAAAAAAAAAAAAAAAGGGTTGATACCTAATAAGCTGTTAGTTGAATGTATTCAGGGAGAGTGACTTCAAGGTTTATTTAATAATAACCCTCTTGTAGGTCAGGTCTTGTCACTTTATTCTATTAGACATAGGTATGCAAAGGGACCAAATGAGGCTATTTTGTAGGGTTGTGTGATATCTAGACAGCCCAACAAGCACTTTGTTAAAAAAAAAAAAAAATACTGTGTCCATCACAGTCACTCACAGGATTGGGTCCCAAAAGTAAAAAAGGAGGCTTGAAAGAGGCTTTAACCTCCCAGAAGCCCAGACCTATCGGATAATGATGAAGTGGAACTGCGAGCAGCCAGTTAATATCTCCATTACCCTGAAACTCTGGGACAAAGAAAGAAAAAAAAAAAGCAATCATTCAGCAGATGCAGCTGCGTGGTTGCACACAGTATTGCCAGCAGAATCATCAAAAACCTTAACAGGACAAAATGCTTCCTGATTGGAGTTCAATAAGCAAATATTTCCTGAAAACAAATCCAATTCCTGTGTAATGACTAAGACGTCTGAGAAAATGTCTCAGCTCCCACAAAAGGCTAGAGAAGCCTGTTTTACCAACTTTCAGTTTGGAATTTAAAGTTTCTCAGAGTGTATTTTTAAATGTGATGGATGGATGGAGTCAGTGTGCCAGTGGTGAGTGTGGAGTCATGTGAGTCAATGTCTGGTGACAGCTTGGGGACAGTCAGCCAGCTCCAGAGTCCCGGGGGACCACACACACACACACACACACATACACACACACACACACACACACGCGCACACACACACACACACACACAAGGATGTACAGAGTGCAGGCCGGTTTTGATGCTCGCTCAATGTCACTTTGACATTTCCTCTCTGAGGGAACGCTGCTGTCACTGAGGACAATGTGTCATAAAAATGAGGCACATTTTTTCACAGGGTTACTCTATAGTAAACATATCGGACACATTTATCTAAAAAAAATGAATGAAAGTACAATATTTCTTTTTCATGGACTGACTTTAATCCACAGTTTGCAAGTCTATTATTTTCTGCTATTAGTTACATTTTTTTGAAAATGCTGGGTGTGGAACATATTACACAAATATCGTTAGTTGGATGCCCCATGCCAAACACTCATCCAACCAAGCATGAAGCTACACGCGCTCTCAAAGTATAACCTACAAAGAACACACAAAAACACGTCTATGGTAAAGTCTTACATCACACTTTCCACACATTTCTACCTTATGTTTCCTCCTTATAGGTATTTAACATTATAGTTTATTATTGTGTGTATTGTAAACACAGACACGCACACACGCACGCACACACACACTCTCTCTCTCTCTCTCTCTCTCTCTCTCTCTCTTTGGCTGAC
>OMNM01000672.1:0-17842 GCA_900302745.1 Parablennius parvicornis
ATCATCCATCCATCCATCCATCCATCATCCATCATCCATCCATTTGTCCATCCATCCATCCATCCATCCATCCATCCATCCATCCATCCATCCATCCATCCATCATCTGCTGGAACATGGACTATACAGGATTATTCGGTCTTTATACCTCGTTGTACCAAAGACAAAATCAGAATCACGATCAGATATGAGCTGTATTAACATCAGGAGCTCTCTGACTGAGGAGAGGAAATAAACGAACAGAAGGAAGATCTCTGTGAACTTTTCCTGGAAACTGACCACACGTCCACTGCATGTATCACTTCTGTCATATGTGCTCTGTATACTTAGCTCATGTTAACTGCCTCTTTAATCCAGGACCATCATTCAGTTTTATAGTGTTCACAGACAAAGGTTTTCACCAAGTGTTCATGGGTAATGGTTTAGTGTCCAGGTGTTGTCCGGTCACATACGTAGAAATGGTTTGACAGCTGATCAACAAACTGTGGAGTTTAAATGGTGAGTTTATTGGGACTAATCTCGGAGCTGCGGAGTTATTGAGCAAAGATTCAATAACGTTCAATGCAAGTTGTGTAACGCTGAAACTCACACGTAGCACTTGTCCCTGTGCTAATGCCGACATAATACAATGTAAAGCCTCCGCACAGCAAACACTCACACACCTGTCTCTCTCTCACACACACACACACACACACAGGGGGAGCTCTGTAAATCTCAGAACAATGAGCCAAAGTTATAAACTTATTTTAGTTGAACTACAGAGACGCCACAGGAACCCAGAGTTAGTCCGCTCAATCCCACAATCCCCTGTTGTCTATCAGCATGACATTACAACTGCTCACCACACACACACACACACACACACACACACACACACACGCTCACAAATGCGTTAAACCATCTCACTGAGGAACAATGAGTTGGCACAAAGTGGGAAACATGAGTCAGCATGCAGCACGTTCACTCTCAAAGTCTTTTGAACTAAGTATATGCTCAGGTTCTAAAAATGAGCTCGGTTCTCTTATTAGTGGTCATTTTGTTGTTCATGCCGTGTTTTTTTTCTCCTCTGATTCATGCAGAACTGTATCAGCGTGTCTTGTTTATTAGCTGCACACACAGAAAAATAAGGCTTCTTCAACATGACTTCAACACACTCATCGACTGAAGGTGCTCATCACTGTGGTCCAACATCGGCGTCGTGTGAGAGCGATGCTGGACTGCTTCAAACACACAGCTGGCATCTCCTCCACTCCCCTCTGAGCAACATGAGAGATTTTAATCCTCCACCTGACTCATCCTCACACTCCGTCTCGGGTTCAAGTGTTCCCCCTCTCTCTCTCTGTCTCTGACGGGCCAGTGTCTCCGCTTAGTGGCAGCACTGCGCCCTTACAGCTCATACCATCAGAGCCCTGCTCTCCAGATCCCAATGCTCTCAATGCTTTGACTCACGCTCTCCGTCTGACTCGGCTCGGCTCCGGACCGCTGCTGGCTGACGTACAGAACAACAATAAATCAGGTGGTTGTGGTTGAAGTGAGATAAACGCGGTCACGAGACACAAAAATTCAGCGGTTCTGTCGAAGCGTGGGGCAGGGGCTCCTCTCAGAGACACCAGAGAGGGTCAGGGTCATAACTTTTTGATTTTCTACAAAGAAATGACAATTTTGAAATGATCTTCTGGCCTGTTGAACATTATTATATCTGGCGTGTCGTTTTGTGTAGGATCTTCCCGTCTCGCTCGCTCTCCCCTACTCTGTGAGGCGATACCTTTCACCTCGTGCCTCTAACGTTGTGCTTTAATTTTTTTCTTTAACCTCCAGGTCTCTCCTACAGCAGCTGCAGAAGCTTCAGTCGCTGATTTCAGGGAAAGTCGTCCCTCGTGCCTGTAAAATGGCCTCTACTCAGACAGGAACATGCCTCATGGTAAAAATCTGAAGCTCTTTATGATGAAATCCTCGTTGATGATTTCTACAAAACAAGTTGGAAGAATAATTTAATGTGTTTTTCTTCCCGTCTTCCTGTAGATGGTGGCCCTGTGTTTTGTCCTGGTGTTGGGCTCCTTCTCTCCCTGCATCTCTCCTCTCTCCTTACTCACTCACTCCTCTTCCTCCCCTCTTTCTTCCCCTTCCTCTCATTCTGCTCCATCAGCGGACCTCTACACAACCAGCCAGGGTAGGTGGAGAAAAAGACTCCTCTTAGAGCAGCTTTAGGATGGGTTAATGATGTGTGGACACCATATGAGGTCAACTGTTCCTCATTCTGCCCCTGAACTCAATACACCATCTTGTGGTGGAAACTTGTATTGCAGTTTAACGTGTTGTCAAAGTTTGATTTTATTGCTCACAGCCATGTTGAAATCGAAATAAAAGTCATTATTGAGTGTTTTCCAGTTTAAAGTCCATCTCAGGGGTTATTAACGAGCAGTTTGAACTTTGTTGCCTCGCTGTGCTTCACTTCCCATCCATACATTCACCTCACTGAACCACTCGCTCGTGGGAATGCCCTTCTGCAACCAGAACTTAAATACCACACCACTGTAAACCACCCCGAGACGTTGTTGCTCTGGGGAAGAGAAGAAAAAACCTCAAATTACACGGCGAGTTATTATAGCCCAGCAGCTCTGCTCTGTGGTGACAACCGATGAGGTTGATTCTCTTCTGTATCAAACACTAAAATCATTAAAGTCCACATGAATATGCTTGGATGATGAATTGTGCTTTTTAAAAGTGGACATATGAAATGACTATGTCTGTGTTTGGCAGTCCGTTCCCGCAGCCTGCTCTTCTACAACGAAGGCTCCCCGCTGGAGGAGAGTTTAGGCCGCTCGGAGGGCGAGAGGCCACAGTCGGAGGGTCACTCCCACATCCAGAGCAGCCGGTACACAGCGGACGCCCACAGAAACCGCTCCACCGGGCCCCAATTACACCGAAGGTACAAACCCACTCGGCCTCCACTGTCTCGCTCCGTCGGACAAACATTAACTCGGCCGGCCTCTTTCCTCTCCGCAGAGAAACAAAACCAGACGGAGCCTCAGAGGTTTTTTGACCCGGCCTGATCCCTCCTCTTCTCACCTCTGACCTCCCAGACGAGCCCCGGCAGCGCTGAAATCACAGCTTTTTCATGAACAGCTGGACTCTGGCCTGCGTTTGATGGTAAATCCACCGTCACCTGGCTTCAGTCTGCAGTCATCCCAGCAGCTTCACCTCCTCTCATCTTCAAACGGACCCTGTTATACTTGAATACTCTTATTTTAAAGGGGTTTCTATTTTTATGCACTAAAAATCTGGTTTATGTTAAAATACCCATGTAGTTTGTTGAGACTGCTTTGTACTAGTTAAGTTTGTGGGCCGTGTTTTAGAGTCTCCCTTTGGTCAGATGCATTTTTCAAAAGTGTTGCTGTCATCCTTTAATATTAATAATGAATTAATAGACAATTAAATGAGACCAATCTAGTCAAACAATGATCATGTGTTGTATCAAAACAGGCCTGCAAATGTGATTCCTGCAAGAGTGAGTGAAACGTAATGTGATTTTTATCAAAAGCTAGATTAATCATATTGTTTTGTAAAGTTAATCGACCTCCACTGTGGGATTGTAGTTTCTTTTTATAACGTTTTCAATCACTGCATTCAACAAGGGATGCTAATAACTCCTGTGAAATGTTCAAAAAATGTGTCCTCAATGTTCCATTTTTATGTTTTCATACATAAACTTGCAGCTCGCCTTGCTACTTATACTAAAATCAATGCAATCCACACCAAATGAATCAATTAATTTCATTAAAAAAATAATCAATTTGAAGCTTTTACACTTTGCAAGGTTGAAGTGGAGCATCTCGGATGATATATTTGAAACCCTGCCTTACAGATTTAATCCCAACACTTACAACAAACCCAAAGATAAAACATTTTTTCTTGATTCCTGCTTGTATCGGTACAAAAAAGAAAAAACTAAACATGAAGAAAGCCATGCTGCTATCAAAGTGCCTTCTACCTGTTCTGCCTCTTTCTGACTTCCACACTTAAACTACAGAGCTGGAAACATTCCAATCAGAGCCGTCAATTCAAATTAAAACTAGGTAGGCGCATCGCCGGTGAAATGAAACTGTTGCTGTGGTAAATTTAACTGGCTGGGAGCTGATGTTCAACTTTTCACACCCGTCTCTGAGGTCAAATCTACTTTTTCTCTCATTTTTCTGTGGGGGAAGACCATATTTTCATACTAAGGGGATCACAAAGAGGTTGAGAATGACATAAAAAATATTTTTATGGAACTATAAATTGTATATATAATATATTTGCAGCATCAAAAAAGAGCATATTTAATTTATGCAGCAAAAAAAAAAAACCTGAACTTGTTTTTAAAGTTAGTTTATCTGTTTTTTTTTGTTTTTTTTTTTAGAAAATGTTAAAAAAAAAAGAACATAAAAATACAACCTATAATATATTCCGAGCATCAAAAAAAGAGCATATTTATTTTATGCAAACAAAAAAAAAAGATTGTTTGTGCGTCTTTGGCATTGAGGATGATGTGAGGTTTTATTTGCAGTAAAGCTTTGTCATGATCTGTTTGTCTTTTAACTGTAATACAGTGTTTATGTTTCACTGCTGTCGTATGAAAATCCCCTAATGGGCTTTTTGTGATTTTTAAAACAGTGTTAGTTTGTCCAATTTCGCCACAAAAATCAGATTTTGTCCTAAAAATCCCCCAATATATCCACCATAATTCAACAGTTAGATTTAAGCAGAGAAAAAGGCTCATATTCATTTTTTTTTCTCTCAATGAATTCAGAATGTAAATTGTAACACTGATATCAAATGTTCTCATGCGGCAGCGGTGTGTGTTATATTTATTGCTGTTTGTAGAAAGTGTGTATATATTGATGAAGCCAATCAGGGTACTAATACATTCCTGCGAGTAAAACACACCACTAGTTTTGCTTATGCCATAATTTGACTGAACCTATTTTTTTCTATTAAAAGCAGTTTTTTATTTTATCACCACTATTCCGACAATGTGAGAAAAACGTCAATATTCCTTGGAAAAAAAAAGTTACACAAAAGTCTATCAAAATATAATTTTTTTTAATTCACCCATTTGAAAAACCTTTTATCCAAAACCTCCAAAGAATTAACAGATGTGACATTTTCGGTTGTTTTCTAACTCGTGTTTGTATCATTTTTGTCCTTGCAAGTGTACACAAACACAGGACTGCAGCCCGTTGCACAATCATCCTGTCATTCCTACCCATAATTCCCCAGTGTACATAAAGAAAATGACAATGTAACGTGCAGTTCTTGTAAATAAGGGCCTTGTTTTTCATTTGTATTGTGACACCGTCTAAGATTTTCACCTGTGGAATCATTTTTTGGGGGGAAATGGATGTTTTCTGGGGAGGGATGTTGACTTTTCCCACTTGTTTTCACACAGTTTGAATCGTTGTAAAACACCAGGAGGTGCTTGATTTTTCCAGCTCTGTATAATTTCTGAATGTTCCGAGGGAATAATGAAGCTCTTTCCTGGGGGTGGAGTCATTTGAAGTGTGTACGGACGTGTTGTTGTCTGGGTTTGTTGTTGTATAGCGTCTCGCATGTTACTCCATATATAACTATATTATCGTAGTATAGTCCGTAGAATAGAAACCAGCAAAATATTAAAAAACTGCATCAGCACCCGTGTGTCCGAGGATTCTTCTTGCTTCAGATGGGACGTCTGAATGATTCCCACGTTGTGATGTTTGACTCTGACGCACACGTTCAGCTGAAGTGTTTGAG
Source organism: Parablennius parvicornis (assembly GCA_900302745.1). NCBI lineage: Eukaryota > Metazoa > Chordata > Actinopteri > Blenniiformes > Blenniidae > Parablennius > Parablennius parvicornis. The sequence goes on from OMNM01000672.1 coordinate 5,773, forward strand.
TATAATTTGTTTTCGGAGCTCCTCCGCCTGGCTGTCGCGGTCCTCGGGTCTCTGGTTGAGGCCTTTGGGCTGCTCGAGGGGCTCCGTCCTCTCCAGAGTCCAGGCGTCTAATCCCAACTGCAGCGAGGCGTTGTGGAGGACGCAGCAGGCCAACAGGATGGACGAACTCCTCTCTGGAGAATACTGCACACAGGAGATGAGGAGTAAACCGATTGTCCTTGATTAATATTACTGCTTTAAAAGCTCCTGTATAGAGACAACCTGTAGGTATCCTTTGCTGCTGTCTAAACATCTGAATCTGGTCTGGATGGCTCTGAAAGTCCTGTCCACAATCTCATGTGTGGCTGTGTGGGCGAGATTATACTGAAGCTCTGCAGGAGACTCTGGGCTGTCCACCGGTGTCATCAACCACTTCTTTAAAGGGTAACGGCCGTCGCCTGGGAGAGGGAGAGAGAGAAAACTGTCTGATTTCAACAGCTTCAACTGATCAATGACAAAATAAGTACTGATTGGAAATCCCTTGTTAGATTTTCAAACACTTGTCTCACCCAGCAGCCAGCCCTCCTTGGTGTCCTGCAGCTGTTCATGCAGAGCAGATCTTTCCAGAACGACGGTGTCCTGGAGTCCGCCTGGCCAGTGCGTTTCTGCACTCAGCAACAAACCTCGGGCGTCACAAACCAGCTGACAGGCCACAGAGTGAAAGCCCTTCTTATTCACGTATGACGAGTCTTCGCTGTTTGGAGCTTTGATGGCGACCTGGAGAAGAAAGTATGACAAGTTATCGACTGTAGAAAATTGACAGCTGCACACCCATTGACAATGTTATGTAAATCACCTGAACACAGTCCAACACTCCCAAGATTTGTGGAAATCCTGCAACTCTCTGAAACTCCTGAACAGACTGCTCCTTGCAGGTGGGATCTCTGTTTGAAAGACATTACTCTTATCGTTCTCGCTGATGTCTTTAACCTGCACATGACGAGGACGCTGGATTCTACCTGTTGAAAGTGATGAACTGTGGAGCTTTTTCTACCAGCGCTCTCGTCACATTGGACACGCATCTTGACATCGACGCCTGGCTGATACCAATCGTATCCCCCATGGAAGTCTGGAAAGACCCGGATGTGTAGAAGCCCAATGCAGCCAACACCTGAACTTCAGGACTGATGGCTCGAGACCGCTGGGTTCGCCGACACAGAGCCTAACACCCAGAAAAGGAAAGAAAAAACACAACAAAGATAGAAGAATTATTGAAAACACATGGGGAAAACTCAACATGACAATGCAAATGTCTAATTACATCTTACTTTTTCCATCCCAGTGATTAGACTCATGGTATGACAGTTTATCTCAGATACAAGATAATTTTGTTTATTTATTCCACTGTACTTTTGCCTATTTTTGTAGTGACATGTATTACCCACACCTCTCTGAGTAGCTCCACCAGGTAGAGAATAAAATCTCGGGGAAACCCAAACTGAGTGAGGAGGAACTCATCTGACACCAAGTCCAGATCAAAGCGGTCCAGGGTCTTGTGTCCCCGGCCATGTAAGAGAAGGTCACAGTCCAAGATAGCTATGGGAATGGCCATTCTGAGGAGAAAAAGAGAACATATTTACATATAGCTAACAGACATACATCTTGTTACATTTTTACATGAACTAATCAATAATGGTCAATCAGTTTCTGAGAAGCCATTTCAAGTATTTTAATGTTTTTGAAGAGCTATTTAAAGAGATGGTAGCAACGAGAAGTATTATTGTAAAAATCTACAAAAGGACATTAACTTTAACAAACCTGAGTCATGTTTGGGATAATTTACACCACGTGTAATTTCGTCAAAACCTATTAAACCTGATTTACAAGGGTTTGGTTTGGGTTTACTTTGGGGATCCTGAACCCATTCAAACTATTTTACTGTTATTACTGCATAACTGACTCTAGTGTAGCCATTGTGCTAACTAGCATCACGTTACCCTGAATTGCAACGTATTTCAATAAAAGCGAATATTGTTGCAGAACACAGTCGTACAATACATGTTTCAGGAGAACTGCAAACCAAATGGAGATCACACTTTCATAGGTTTTAATCAGACTAAAATTCATACCTTTAGAGAAGTGTTGCTGTAGCTTTGATCAACCAAAACAAACCACAGGAACATGCAGCGTTTACTTGATGCGCAGATTCGACACAAAAAATAAAATGTATTTGATGTGTTTATCTATTTAAAAATAAGAGGAAATTGACTTTTACTATCTATAAAGGTATGGTTATATTTTATGAAGTGATGGTTTTTAGAATTTTCCTCGCGTTAAGTTTGACATACTTTTAAAACCGCGTGACAGGAAAGTGCGTGTGTTTAACTACTGCTATCCAAACACGTCGACAGACATGGGGAAGGTAAACAGAGAAGTGTCTGTTTACGTTGTTCTCATCTGAATCAAACGTTACACATGTGTATGCAACACGGCGCTGTTCGTCGTCTAAGCTGAGCCCATCTTCATCGAACCGAATCGTTTGGTGACCATCTGATGTAAGTACTGCAGTTTCGCGCAGTTGTTGAGGCGTGCGTTATATGGCCAGCTGGTTAGCATTAGCCACATGCTAACGCGAGTCTCAACGTTTTGTGGAATATTGAGGGACATACGCTGAATGACGTGACGGTGTCTTTTTTAACGTGGAAACATAAATTTATTATATCGGTATAAATGGTTGTCAGCGTTCTGTAGGTTTGAAGGACCTCGAAATCTAACGCTGACAGTTTCATGTAAACGGAGAGGCCCTCTTTGCTACACGAGCCTAACATACGCTTACTATCTCGATGGCGTATAAACTTATGTTTTTTTCGTTATTTTGTTTGCTATTGCTTCCAGTTGGAAACTGATGAATAACGCATCATACGTGTGATCATGATTGTGCTCATTTCTTCTCAACATGACTTTGTTTTGATGTGTGTAATGTTTTTTTTCTTATCATGCTATTAATATTATTACCTCCAGGGATGATTTGTCATCATCCACGGACGAATTGATTAGTTTTTGGGATGTTCACGGCAACTGTTTCCCAATAAATATCAGAAAACTGTGAAAGAAAATTTCCCATACACGGCGGATGGGAGAGGCACCTCATGAAGGAGATTAAAGTAATAATACATAAATATTCAATAAATATATGCACAAAAAGGAAAAAAAATCTATTTGTAGTCATTTGAATTTTATATGTATTTATCACTTGTAAATAATTTATGTAAACAGTCAATATTTATGAAAATGCATAGACACAAAATGATTATTCTATATTGTACACTCACCTCTCTGGACATCAGGATCAAAGTACTTCATTTATCTCTGGAGGAAATTCTTTATATATAAATCTTATTTCTAGTTCAAGATGTCTGAAAAGGGGTTGGAAGAAGTAAAACTTAATTCATTTATTAATCACATTACTCACATATTATTAATCACATTTCATAATTATCCTGATTCTTTATTATTTCATGTATAATGTTTACAGCTCAACCATAATCCCCCAAAATCTTGGGATGATGCTTTAAATGTCAACAAATACATGAAGCAATGACTTGCAAATCTGATTAACTCATATTGTATTCACACAAGATCAGAGTTGCAATTTTTGACATTGAGAAGAAACACATGGGATCAGTTTGAATTTAATGGCAGTAACACAACAACAAATGTCACTTTTTAAAATGGTGATTGTAGTAACATCATTTTAGATATTTTTTACATGCGGTTTGATGTGATTGCAGGTCGTGGCAAGATGGACAGTGACCTCAGCCCCCAGGATAAAAAAGATTTAGACAAATTCATCAAGTTCTTTGCACTGAAGGTAAGGAACTGCAGATTTTTGTTTCTGTGGCTGATCTGATGGCACCTTAATGTCGGTATTTTTTTGCTGAGGCCATTTTGTGTGATGACACAATATTTACATGTACAATATTAAGCATATTTTTAAATTTTGTAAATCTGCAGACTGTCCAGGTGATAGTCCAAGCTCGCCTTGGTGAGAAGATCTGCACTCGCTCATCGTCGTCGCCGACTGGCTCTGATTGGGTAACAATTTAGTTCTCACTTCTTCTTTAACTACCTTTGAATTTTTACTGGAGCGTGTGACACATATGTAGAACTATTTTTTAAATTATTAGTTGTTATTATTTTTCCCACCAGTTTAATTTGGCCATCAAAGACATTCCAGAGGTCACTCATGAAGCTAAGAAAGCTCTGGCTGGCCAGCTTCCAGGCATCGGACGCTCCATGTGTGTCGAGATATCCCTGAAAACATCAGAGGTAAAAAACATCAAATAAAAAAATACCTCTACTGGCTGTATGCCAATGCTCCGTTTGTCACTGTCATATAGGAATTGTTGATGACATTGTGTTGATTCTTGTGTGTTTGCCTGCCTTCCTCAGGGTGACTCGATGGAGTTAGAAACATGGTGCTTGGAAATGAATGAAAAGTGAGTTGATTTTAAGCGCAGAAAGCCTTCATCCTCTACTTTACGCTGAAGATCCACTGATCCCAACTACATTATACTCAAAACATTTGCCACATAACGATCCACACCAATAGTCTTGGTGACTCTAACAAGACATTCCTAGATATCCAGAATAATTTCCTTCTGACTATATGAGCAGCATTTCTTTCCAAAGTTGACATATTCCACATTTTGTATATAAATGTATCATTTTAAGTTGGCTTTTGGGTGAAATATCACAATCCTGCAGTATTGTGAGGAGTCACTGTGTTTTCTGTTTGTGCTTCAGGTGCGATAAGGACATCAAGGTGTCATACACTGTTTATAACCGTCTGTCTGTGCTCCTGAAGTCTCTGCTGGCCATAACGAGAGTAACGCCTGCCTATAAACTGTCCAGGAAGCAGGGCCACGACTATGTCATTTTATACAGGTGAGCTTTGCTGTTTGTTGTGCTCTTTCTCTTCTTATATACACGTTTCCTCATATTTTGGTCTCTCTTCCTTTCAGGATCTACTTTGGGGAAGTCCAGCTGAACGGATTAGGAGAAGGTAACTACAACACGGCACTTTTAAGGATTTTTTTTCTTCCTTTTTTACTCTGCTGAAACCTGATAAGGACGTTTCTTGGTTTTAAGGTTTTCAGAGTGTGCGTGTGGGAGTCGTCGGCACGCCGGTTGGCACAGTCACACTTTCCTGTGCATACCGCACCAACTTGGCATTCATGTCCAACAGGTAACAAAAGAAACGCTTTTTAAAAATCTGGAAGAAAATGAACGACATGTTAATTAAAATGTTACATTAAAATATCAGTACACTCAGTGGCTAATGAACTCAATCGCAGACTCATATTTGAGGGAGTTTAAACTTTAATTACAAAATAATAGAGTCTAATTAACATCTGATCAACTGGCTTCCTGTTCTCCTCCTGCAGGCAGTTTGAGAGGTCGGCTCCGATCATGGGGATCATTGTGGATCACTTTGTGGATCCTCCGGGCAGTGGACAGCGTCCTGCAAACATGGGACAGCCCTGCAACTACAGGTGCCTTTTGGAGCAGTTAATAATGCTGATACTGTTTGCTCACAGCTCCAGTCGAGTGTACACAACTTTTAAACACACACTGTGGAGGGATGTGGCTCGTTTCTGTTTAGATTTCAAGTGTGATTTAAAGAAAACTTCCTCTCTTTCTTTAAAAATACGATTATGTATTATCCTGTGTGTGTGTGTGTGTGTGTGTGTAGAGCCCCAGATGACGAGGATGGAGCATTTGCAGGAGTGCAGGACTCCCAGGAGGTGTGCACCACCTCCTTCTCCACCTCCCCTCCCTCTCAGGTAACAGGATGCTCCCTCACTCTCCCCACCTGCCTCCTTTTTTTTAATCCTGTGACTTTCTTTTTTCCACTTTCATACTTGTTTTTCATTTAATTTTTTCTTGTCTTTTCTCTTTCTGCCCTTTTCTCTTGCTGTTGTCTTGATCTGACGTTTACCTCTCTTCGTGTGTGTGTGCGCTTGCGTTCTGTCAGTGTGTGTGTACACTGAGTCCATCGCCCTCTAAACTGTCCAAGCCCCTCCCCTTGGATAGTCTGCAGCTCCCAGTGGCTCCTGGACTTGTCACTCACACTGTGAGTTTACTCTGGCCTTTCAAAGAGTGTGTGTTGAGTGTGTGAGAGGAGCTGCGTTGTCCGCTCACACTTTCCATTGATGTCGGCATGCGTCCTCATCGGTTTTCATCAACCGTGTGTAAATGAACTGCTCACCTTCATGCGCTGTAGTTTGAGTCTGCTGCTCTTCACAAAGCCCTGCTTCACTCCACCATCCATTTCCTGAACGACGGCAGTGAAGCTTCTCAATGTGTTAAAGATGCAACTCTCACATCCTGGCATCACTGTGTATCTCACATATGTTACACTGTACGGTTGGAATATTATATCTTCCTCATGTGGTTGTGAGTATGACTTCCTGTGTCTCTCTCTCCAGCTGTATGCCTCAAGGTTGTCCTATCAGCCTCCAGCTTCTGTCGGAGCTGCAGAACTTTGTCCCCCTGCTTCCAATCCAAACCAGGTGATGAAACCAGTCAGTCGCTATCGTTCATTCCTCACAGTAGACGTCAATGTCACATCAGTATCTCAGATTTGCACCCCTGTACCAGTGGATGCATTTCTTTTTCCATCTCGCATATCACAGAACGGCACTCCAAGTAACCTGCTACGAGTTCACACCACCACATATATGGACTTAGAGGGTCTATAATTTCCCCCCTCTCTCCAGGTGTTGCATGCTGGGAAGGAGGGCGGCGTAACGTTGGCCCCTGTTCACCCGCAGCACGCCGCTGATGCTCATCTGACAGTGGAGCACGCTGCCAACACACCCAGCAGCAGGTAATAGATGTAATCTAGACCACAAGGACGTTTTTCCAGACTTCTCCCCAAGTGAAAACATTTTGCATCGTACTCATTCTGTGTCATAAATGTCCGCAGCGGTGAAGACGACGGCCTGTCGCAGAGCGGAGAAGGGAGGAAGGATGACGGCAGGAGGAGCGCTTCTCCCTCCGACCCAGTAGAGTTTCTATACACATTCACGCGGAAGGTCGGAGCCTTTGTTAATAAACCCAGCACACAGGTAAATAGCTCGGCTCTGGACGTTTAGAGACGGTCCTTTTCTTTTCTCCCCTCATGTATTCTCTGTGTGTGTGTGTGTGTGTGTGTGTGTGTGTGTGTGTGTGTGTGTGTGTGTGCGTAGATAACAGCATCCAGTCTGGACGTGCCATTTGCCGCATTGATTCCTCGAATCCTGGAGTCGGATGACAGCGATCCCTTGGTAACTTATAGTGGACACAGACACGGCTCGCTGCATGCTTGGTGTATACTCATGTGTTGTGTTTTGGTTCAGGTGCATCCTCCTGACTCCCCTCCCTGCCCGTCGCCCCTGCAGGCCAGCCTCCACTCTGAGAGCTCAGAGGGATCGGGGCAGCAGGACGATTTTGTCATGGTTGATTTTGTATGTACTTTCACATTTACCTGAGTTTTCCCATCTAGATATTTATCCATAACTCACATTCAAACGATCTCTCATAACGGCGAATCGGTGCCAGTGTTAAGTCCGTGTTTCTCTGCGCAGCGTCCAGCCTTCTCGAAAGACGACCTGTTGCCGATGGACTTGGGCACGTTCTACAGAGAGTTTCAGAACCCTCCACAGCTGGCCAGCCTCTCGCTTAACGTCAGCTCGCAGTCAATGGCTGAAGACTTGGTAAAGGAACTTTTTTCTCTTTTAAAAATACGTCACTCTCACCAAGTCCTTCTGCACAGTAGAAACATTCACTTTTGTCGTCTGCCTGCAGGACTCGCTGCCAGAGAAACTACGCGTCTATGAGAAGAACATCGACGAGTTTGATGCTTTTGTAGACATGCTTCAGTAAATCAGAGTGAAGACGAAGGAAAAGAGAAGAATGGGACTTTCTGTGAGAAAATATACACTAAAATTAATGCGAAGGAGATGCAGGTTGACCAGAGGCTCTGTTGTAGTTTGTCCTGTGAAAAGCACTCAGACTAAATAACCACATGTCCAATATTTTCCTCTTCAGCCTGTACAGGTCATCCACCTCACTGTAAATACTTTATTATCTCTGACACTGGCACACACACACATCCTCCTCTGGCCTGGTCGTGTTAATCAAACTCAAAATCTATTTTCTGTGTGGAACAAGTCTGTTCTTGTCATCAATGTAATCAGAAGACCATAGGGCATTTCTGTCACTTCAGGCAGACATGTAAATCCAAGGACACCGAGCACAAGTGTGATATTTTGATTGAGCTACAATCTGCCCATTCTCCCTCCTCACTTCCCGCCTGTGAAGGTTTCCACCACATCATGGCCTTTCTGATCATATCCGAGCTAAAGGTAAACATGGATAATGTTGTCTGAGAAGTCAAACCAAATTGGTTTGTGTTGTGTGTTGAACCCGGTGCTCTTTCTTCAGAAGTGTCATCATGAAAAGTCTCGGAAGAGAGTTGAACATGGCCTTACAGTGTTGCCCTCCTTACAGTCTTGGGTCAGGTGTTTCCCAGCAGGTCTGGGGATATCGGCTTGATTGCAAGTGGCCCCTCTGGAATTCAAAGCAAATAAACTGCAGCCCTCATTTCTACAGGAAAGATGCATTTCCATGCTAAAGTAAATAATTGTGGAGGTAGATTTGATTAAAGCAGCACCCTTGAGATAAACCCATATTTTCTGTAGTTATACGCCTCCTTAATTTGTTTAATCTGATGAGACTTGGTCATTTTTGTGGAGCACAGCTGCAGCAAAATAGCCACACAGTTAAATCTGCACCACTTCAATCAAAAGCTAGCTTTCATGAAGTGCAGCAAGGTTTATTGCAATACATCTTCCTTAGCTCACATTAGTTTCCTGATAGATTGGAGCTCACATATATATGTATGTATATTGTGGGATAAACATGTCCGGATGTCTGCAGAAGGTGACAAGTAACAATCCATGACTCTTGGTTAAAAAGCTTTAATTTTGATCTTTTTTTTTTGTCTGTTGTAGATGTCAAAAATAAAGCATGGCTGCTCTGGGTTCTGTTGTTGTGAGCTTTGTGCGATTCACACTTTGACCGCTAGAGTGTGCTCGTGTGTGTTCACAGTTGTGAGATGAAGGCTGTGAAGAAGAAATTTGAAGAAAGGTCCAGATTTGGTAAATATCACCGAAAATCTGCTCAAAATGGTCGAAACTGGGGGAAAAAACAATTTTGCACAGGGATCTAGAGAAAGAGGATGGATAATGTGTTTCCTTTTTTCCATTTGAAGCAGTGAATGAATCAGAAATGGTGTAATTTCTTTAAAGAAAAAAGGAAATGTGGTCACAAGACCGTAAGAAAAACCACAACAAACCTGCAGATACATCTGAAACTTCACCACAAAGAAATCCAGGTGAGACAAAATGTTTTCTAGTTTTAGTTTTTGAAACAATTTAACGTAATGTTGAGCTATATTAGTGCTGTTTCTTGTTTGTCGAGTATGTGTTGGCATGTAGCCTCAGGTGAAACTTATAAGTTAATTAAACAAGACAATTGAAAGTTACTCCGTGGAAATTACTGATATTTTAGGTTGTTTTAATGGAAAAAGTTAAATAATATATAATATATATTTTTTACTGGTATTCAACCAATAGCATTGGATTTATATGTGCGATGTTGATGTTAAAACTAGTGATTTGTGTTTTATTCATATGGCAATGTTAAATTAAAGTGGCTAGAATGTCTGCAGTAATATCCCAGCATGAAGTGCATATAGAAGTCCACATTTTAGTATGATTCCAAATATTTCTCTTATATATTTTCACAGATCAGGTAAAAAGTTTAAAATATTAAGCTTTCCTTTGGCTATAGATTAGATTAGATCATACTTTATTAATCCCACATGGGGAAATTCGATCCTCACAGCAGTAGTTTGGTATTGCACAAATAGACAGGATAGTTACACACAGAATAGACTGTATATATAATTTATATAAATATATATGTGTATTGATAGGCATAGAGGTATAGGAGACCAAGACAGGGAAAAACACACATAGCAGCAGCAGTAATAATAATTACAGTATTCAGTAGTGCCATGACAGCAGTATTTACACATTCAGTAGCTACTGTTGAACAGACTCACAGCAGCAGGTAGGAATGGCCTGTCGCTCCTTCCTGGAAGGTGGCTGCAGCAGTCTGCCGCTGAAGGAGCTGGTTAATGTTCCCATAGTGTTGATGAGAGGCTGTGTCATCAGAGAACTTCTGGAAGTTGGAGCTGTAATGTGTTTTGGATGAAGAAGAGGATTGCGAGAACATAGTGCCTTGAGGAACTCCTGTATTGGCAGACGGCAGGGGGTTCACCAGATGGTTTAGGGTGATCCTCTCCAGCATCTTCTTCAGGTCACAGGTCAAGTTCACAGGTCTCAGGCTTAGGTCGAAGATGTACAGAACCACATCAGAGTTTGTCTTCAGTCTTGAGTTTATATCATCTGGACCCGTTACCTTCCTCCCCATGACTCCTCAGCTCCCTTCTCGCCTCCTACAGTTAAACAGCTGGATTTCTTGACGTGCATCTGTCCTGACACAGTATTTCTTTCTGTTCCAGATTCAACATGGACCTGCAAACAGGCCCTCTAGGAAGGAGCAGAGACCTGATGGACAAAGTGACTCCGGGACCAATGACCCAAGAGGAAGCCAGAGCCAAACAGCCGAGGAAGAGTTTTGGTAACTGGTGTGTCTGATACAATCATCTTTGCTAGGATGTATTCTTTAAAATTTGTACCACCATAACTGGAGATTTGTGCAGAGATTAAAGCCATTCAATGTTTTTTTTTTCCATCAAAAGGATGTGAGAAAATAAATTTGTTTACTACAAGGTATTATAATGTAATCTTGGGTTATCTAAAATTGAAATGAGATAAAATGTGACGTTAAGGTTTACTGACATGGGACCTAGAATAAATTGAAAAGTCAGATAAAATTAACATTATTTGACAACTACACAAAATAGTAGAGATCGAAACTAAAGAATCAGACTCGTTTCATGATAAAGTATATCCACAAGTGGAAACCTATTAAAATAAGATAAGTTGTTCATTTGGTCAGTTACACAGTCACTCAATCTAAAAAAGTGTGGTTGAAAATCACTTTACAATTAATTAGCTGTAGATTGTTCATTACAGTGTTAGTCCAGTGTTTACAGATGTAACCACTTGTGCTGATAGCCGTGTGTTTAATTGCACTTTAACTTGGAAATCAAAGAGAAGACATTTGAGAATTCTCAAATGTAGTTTTATTGTTGGTATTTTCTGGAATTCCATCACATACCTGCGGGACTGCAAAGGGTCAAAACCATAGACAGTTAAGGAAGCACTCCTCTGACAGATATTCTACAAGTCATGTTCCTCCAACGTGTCACACACACTTCATGGCTATGACTGACTACATAATAAAGCACTCTTTTCGAAGAGCCCCCCGCCGTTACGCTGCTACCTAATAGAGGCTGTGAACCGTTCCGACATTTTTCCCTGTGAGCAGTCTGAAAGGCTATGGAGGAAAGCTGCTTAAATCATTGTTACCTCTCCCAGACAGTGATGGACATTTTTATTCCTAACTATGTATATTTTCTAGAGTTAGCCACTTAACGAACATGCCATTACTTTGAAATATACCCTCTGAGCTAAGGCAAACAGAGGGAATTTCCCCCCCAGGTATCACTGGGAACATGGAACAAGAAAATAAAAATACAAAAAAAAAAAAAAATTCACAGGAGACAGGCAGTGATCGCCCAGTGTGCATTTCCACCTCTGTCAATTGCTCAGTCCACAAGAATGTCCTGTCCCCACATCCCCCACTATGGCCCCTCTGAGCCCGACTGTCCAATGGGTACATGATAGGCGGCTTGGAGAATGAGTCCCTCTGGGCGATGGCAGGACAAATCACAGATCGGGGGGATGACCGGGAACGTCTGGACAGAGGAAATGTAGCGGTAGAGACGGGGAGGGACAACTCATATTCCCATTTCCTCAGATACGGGGTGAAAGTCTTCAGAGGTGGATGG